>JALPQI010007545.1:0-25346 GCA_025490895.1 Thaumatotibia leucotreta | reverse complement strand
AAATCAATTAAAACAAGTATTGTGACCATTTGATCCTCCATGCCACGACGAATATCTTCAGTCACCTTCAGAAGTGCGGTACTGGTGCTATGACCCGGTCTAAACCCGGACTGGAAGGGGCTCAAGAGGTTATGCTCGTGAACAAAACGTGAAAGTTGCTTATGTACCACCGCTTCAGCAATCTTCGATAGGAAAGGAAGGATCGATATGGGCCTAAAGTTGTTTAAGGATGTCGGGTTCGAAATTTTGGGCAGGGGTAGAACAAACGCTTTACGCCAAAGTGATGGGAATTCGCCGTTGGCCAGTGAAGAGTTGATAATATCAGTTATCGCTGGGAGCACACAATCGAGGACTGATCATGTGACGTCCAATGTCATCACAACCTACGGCCTTTGATTTTATGGCTTTAATTATGGATTTGATATCCGAAATAGAAATGGGACAAGAAGAGAAACTGTCGGCGACAGAAGAAGGGAGGGACGAAATTTCGGAGATGGTAGTAGCCTTAGTTTGATTGGTAACAGAAAGAGCAGAAGAGAAATGTCTGTTTAAATCGTTCAGAGAAAAGGAAGTGCCATTGAAACCATTAGTATGTTTACAGCTTACCCAGGCCAAGTGATTTTAGGAATTTCCAGACATCGGCCATAGAAGAAAATGAAATATTTTGATGTATAAATCGACGCTTCGCTGCACGCACCATCTGATTACAACGATTACGGGCTCTCTTGAAGAGTCCCCAGTTCACGTCAGTACGATCACGCTTAAAAAGTCTGAACGCGCGATCCCTGCGTCGCATAGCCATCCGTACGCCCTCCGTCATCCACGCGGCTGGTGGTCGCCTAATACGGACGGTGTGTACGGGTGCGTGCTTATCAAATAACTTAAGGATTTCGGCATTAAACTGAGACACTTTAGTATCGGTTGAAGAGGATGAGAGCACAGGTGACCAATCAATAGTTGCAGCATCACTAATGAGAGATGCAGTATCAATTTTAGAAAAACTACGCATATTAAGTAAAGTAGGCTTACATTTAGGAGGTTTGATTTTATATGAGACAAATATTAAGTCATGGTGGGAAAATCCAGGAGCCAAGAACTGACCCTACTTAACAACGAGACCAGGAGAAGAAGTGATAATAACATCCAGCCACGTATCTGAAGTGGAAGTATGATGTGTCGGAGATAACGGTAGAAGTGAGAAACTTACGGACTGGAGTAACAAAGTTAATTTACGAGAATATGAAGAGTCTTTACAGAGGTCATTGTTCAAGTCACCCATAATCAAATGATGTGTGTAATCCGAGCTTAGAGACTCAAAAACTTGTTCCAAGTCAGAAAAATAGTCAACGGACGGCGGGCTGTAAACCACACCTAAAACAGCCTTGACTCCTTTTACGTTTATCTCAAGAAAAATCCACTCCGCAGAGCCTGAGTAATGAGAACAAGATGTATTTAGAATTCTAAATGGAATGGAATTTCTGAGATAAACAGCAACACCGCCACCACCCTTGCCAGTTCGATCATTTCTGATCAAGACAAAACCCGGCAAAGAGTAAGACGTAGAGTCTAGGGTAGGTTTCAGCCAGCTCTCCGAGACAAGGATCGCGTGAATAAATTGGGACTGAAAAGTATCAATGAGCTCATTATAGTGAGAGGGGATGCTCTGGAACCAAGCCGAATCTAGGAAATTTTATATAACATGAAATACTCTAAATATGCTCAGGAATTTAGCATCTTTCGGAATGCTCACGAGCACCGTGTATATTTTGTTAATCAAAATTAGATATTAACCCTTATACCAGCGCTCAAAAATATCTGAACTCGCTTCTATTGTTATGGCAATAAAGGCGTGTTTAGATATTTTTGAATGCACTTTACGTTACGATGCACACTACACTCTCTCCCTTGTGTGGGTGGCGGGGGGTCAGTGACCTCTCACCACGAGGAGGGGGGCTCTAAGTGGGGGTGGTGAGAGGCAGCGTGTGTTCACGTGACTAGTGTTGAAAATGTATGAAATTATAAATATTAGATGTCATATACCAAAGAAAAACGACCAAGATCACCTATGTCCGAGGTGGGGATCGAACCCACGTACTCAGCTTTCGCGGTTGATGCCTGTACCCCTCGGCCACTCGGTCTTAGCAACCACCGGTCAAATTTCTCGGGTATATGCAATCGCTTACAAGGCTAGGCGCCTTTGACCATTCTCTGAGGGTAAGCAATACATGCCTGCACCTCCTATTTAGAATACTTTACTGTTTTCTAGAATAGCTAGAGAGAACAGGTGCTGCCATCAATTGAACATATTGCGAAACTACAAATCAAATTATTTATTAACTAAATATTTTGATTTGTACTTTTTTTTTTTTAATTTTTCTCCAGTAGTCACACTACTTAATACTATATAAATTATAAATATTAGATGTCATATACCAAAGAAAAACGACCAAGATCACCTATGTCCGAGGTGGGGATCGAACCCACGTACTCAGCTTTCGCGGCTGATGCCTGTACCCCTCGGCCACTCGGTCTTAGCAACCACCGGTCAAATTTCTCGGTCAAATATTTAGTTAATAAATAATTTGATTTGTAGTTTCGCAATATGTTCAATGTATGAAAATTTAGTTTTTTTTCATTTTTTCGGGTTTTCACAGAAATGATTAATGTCACTGTCACTTCTTTCCATCTATTTTAGTTGAATTTTCCTCGATGAAATCGTATTTTCCTGTGGCCTATTTCACCATAATTATAAGTGTGACAATTGTAAAATATCACTGTTACTGACGTCACAGGCCTCCGTAGGCTACGGCTACCGCTTACTATCGGACGGCCCATGTGCTTGTTTGCCATCAACATAAAATTATTACAAATAACGTTATTTTATTGTTAATAAACTACTTTTTATTTTCCGAAATCTGTGACAATTGTTGCAAGGTTTAGTACAATTTTCATTAAATCTTGACATGAGGTTCGGCATATGTCGGAATTTCGCTACAATTGTCGTGTTTTTAGTGACAATTGTAATTTTGCTTTGCAAAAAAGTAGTTATTAACTGCTGATTTATTTAAGTTCCTGCACTACACTTTATGTTGGTGGCAAACAAACGCACGGTTCTTCCGATGGTAAGCGGTAACTGTAGGCTATGTCTATAGGGGCGTCTGCCCCCGATTTGAGAAACAGTACATTTACAATTGTAGCACTTGTTAATGTGGTGAAATTGGGGCCTGGTACAAGTGAACATTAGACCTAACATTGGTTTTTCCGAAAAAAATCCCAAAAAAACGAGCTGTTTGGAAAGAAACGGGATTAAATCCGGAAATTTTCATCGCAACGAAGGATGGGGACATGAGTGTTACTCACGTGGCCACCCCCGCCTGGGCGTCTATAATCTCGTTGATCCACACTCTGTCCCCCCCTCGGGTGGCGCAGCGCGGGGGCGGTCACCTCCCACCACGAGGAGGGGGCGGTGATGCGCTCTAAGTGGGGGTGGTGAGAGGCAGCGTGTCTTCACGTGACTAGTGTTGAAAATGTATGAAAGCTTCGTTTTTTTCCTTTTTTTCGGGTTTTTACAGAAATTATCAATGTCACTGTCATTCCTTTCCATCTATTTCAGTTGAATTTTCCTCGATGACATCGTATCCTCCTGGTATAATTGAAAATTAGACCTAACATTGCTTTTTCCGAAAAAAACGAGCTGTTTCGAAAGAAACGGGATTCAATCCGGAAATTTTCATCGCAACTAGGGATGGGGATATGAGCAACACTCACGTGGCCACCCCCGCCTGGGCGTCTATAATCTCGTTGAGCCACACTGTGTCCCCCCCTCGGGTGGCGCAGCGCGGGGGCGGTCACCTCCCACCACGAGGAGGGGGCGGTGATGCGCTCTAACGTGGGGGTGGTGAGAGGCAGCGTGTCTTCACGTGACTAGTGTTGAAAACGTATGAAAATTTAGTTTTTTTCCATTTTTTCGGGTTTTTACAGAAATTATCAATGTCACTGTCATTCCTTTCCATCTATTTCAGTTGAATTTTCCTCGATGACATAGTATTCTCCTGGTATAAGTGAAAAAAAAAGAGACCTAACATTGGTTTTTCCGAAAAAAAAACCCAGAAAAACGCTGAAAAAGAAAAAAGGTGTTTGGAAAGAAACGGGATTCAATCCGGAAATTTTCATCGCAACTGTGGATGGGGACATGAGTGTTACTCACGTGGCCACCCCCGCCTGGGCGTCAATAATCTCGTTGAGCCACACTCTGTCCCCCCCTCGGGTGGCGCGGCGCGGTGGGGGTGGGGAGGGCCCAGCAGGTTTCTACAAACGTTAGTCAAACCTGGGAAAATTTTAGTTTTCATCGCAACTAGGGATGGGGACATGAGTACACTCACGTGGCCACCCCCGCCTGGGCGTCTATAATCTCGTTGATCCACACTCTGTCCCCCCCCTCGGGTGGCGCAGCGCGGGGGCGGTCACCTCCCACCACGAGGAGGGGGTGGTGATGCGCTCTAAGTGAGGGTGGTGAGAGGCAGCGTGTCTTCACGTGACTAGTGTTGAAAATGTATGAAAGCTTCGTTTTTTCCTTATTTTTCGGGTTTTTACAGAAATTATCAATGTCACTGTCATTCCTTTCCATCTATTTCAGTTGAATTTTCCTCGATGACATAGTATTCTCCTGGTATAATTGAAAATTAGACCTAACATTGGTTATTCCGAAAAAATCCCAAAAAAACGAGCTGTTTGGAAAGAAACGGGATTCAATCCGGAAATTTTCATCGCAACTATGGATGGGGACACGAGTATTACTCACGTGGCCACCCCCGCCTGGGCGTCTATAATCTCGTTGATCCACACTCTGTCCCCCCCTCGGGTGGCGCGGCGCGCGCGCACGGCGGCGGCGCGGCGCAGCGCGGGGGCGGTCACCTCCCACCACGAGGAGGGGGCGGTGATGCGCTCTAACGTGGGGGTGGGGAGGGCACAGCAGGTTTCTATGAACGTTGGCCATGCCTGGAAAAATAGGCATGATGACTGGCAAGTCAAATCAGCTTCTTTTTTCGAACTGTCAAAACGATCACCACTATGGAATTTTATATGAAATACTCAAAAGTGTCGTCACGTTTGAGTTCTGCCAAATGACCTACTCTTTTAAGTTCTTTTCAATTTAGTAAATAGAAGTTCTGTACAAAAATTACTGCAATCTACATCTTAGTTATAATTTCTTCATGTATTACTTCGTGCATAATGTTAAATAATTTATTTTAACTACAGTCATCATCCCTATTGGGAGTTCACTGATTTTGTGACCGTCAAAAATGGTCCCGTAAAACTACCCAACTATAGTCCAAAAGCTCCCAACTATGGTCCATAATTAAGTCAAATATCTTCGGTTTAGTGTAATTGGGCCAATCAACTTTTCGATCGACACAATTTTGTCCCGTAACGCAGGTGACAATTTCATCAAATTTGCTAGAAAAAATGCTTATAAATTGTACATGCGTTAGGCCCCACACAAGTTCGCATCGATATATGTAGGTTCCAACTGTTTTTTCATTGTAAATATGTGTATAGTATTAATAGACGTACATTTGTAAGTTCGTGAAAAGTAACGCAGCGGACAGAAAATATGTCGATCGAAAAGTTGATTGGCCCAATTATTATATTATTGACGCAGTTGTTACATAAAATCTCCTCGTTAATGATTAAAAAACTTAGAGAAAACCAAAATAAAAGATTAATTCCTTTGATGCTTAATTACGAGTTAAACTTGTGGACCCATAGTTGTAATAGTGGACTATAGTTGTATGGTTTTACGGTAACCGTTATAATGGCGGGACCAGACTATTTCAAATATAACTTTGAAATGGAAGAGGTACTAATTTTACAACAGGCACCAAATAGTACCAATTCAGTACTAAACAATGCAATACGAATCGCCAGAATTCAGGACCTGGTTCCGCCATTATAACGTTATAATGGTGGGACCAGACTGATTGAATATAAGTTTGAAATATAAGAGGTACTATTTTTTTTACAACAGGTACCAAATAGTACTAATTCAGTACTAAATAATGCAACATGAATCGATCGAATTCAGGATCTGGTCCCGCCATTATAACGGTTACCAAAAATGTACTATCAAAAGTGACATTGAAATCCTTGGAGGCCTAAAAAAATTACGAGAAGAGAACCACTACTTTGCTTCCACTGCTGACGTGAGATTAAGTTAGTCACAAGAACTTCGAGTGTTAAACGAAAAATATCAAAAATATGTCTAATTTTACGTACAATTTCAGAGTGTTAAGTAATGTCATTTTCAGCAATATTTATAGACATTGTATTGTACAACGTCACAAAACTGAATTAACACTTATTGCCTTTATATTTTTTCAATAGTTACCTTGATTCTCAAATCATAGTTTAATATATTTGAATTCAAATAACGTAAAGGGATTTTAATTAACAATACATATTTTGAACATATTGCGAAAGTACAAATCAAATTATTTTATTAACTAAATATTTTGATTTGTACTTTTAATTTTTCTCCAGTAGTCACACTACTTAATTCTATATAAATTATAAATATTAGATGTCATATACCAAAGAAAAACGACCAAGATCACCTATGTCCGAGGTGGGGATCGAACCCACGTACCCAGTTTTCGCGGCTGATGCCTGTACCAAAAAAAGCTGTGGCTGTGTAAAGTATTCTAATAGGAGGTGCAGGCATGTATTGCTTGCCCTCAGAGAATGGACAAAGGCGCCTAGCCTTGTAAGAGATTGCATATACCCGAGAAAGGCCATAGTCGGATTTTCATAGTAAGTCAGCCTTTAAATCAACCAGACTCTAGTATTTTTTTGTGAGTACCTCTTATGGTGAAGAATATTTCTGCTGAGTATCAACTTCCTATCGGTGACAGTTTTTGACTTATGATTTTTTTTAGTTTTTTCTTTAATGTGTTGTATCTCAGGATGTATAAAAGCGAATTGCTTCAAATTTTGAAATAATGTTCTTTATTTAGATATGCATCGAATTAAAAAAAATGAATATCGATTGTCGTATAAAAAAAAGAAAAAAAAAGACCAAAAAATTTTTCATATTTTTTTTGTGTACCTATGAAGTAGTGACACCTCTATTTTCTTTTTCTAATTATAGACCATACATTGGCCTACTAGTTGTCTAAGTATCAAAATTTTCCAAGCGGTACTTCTTACCAAAAATCGGCAATATGTGTGGTCAAGTTCTGCATTCAATCGGTGTTTTTCAATGTAGTATACAAACTCTTCATTTATATTTGAGTTTTCTTATCAGGTTATCTTATTTAAGAGTAAATGCTAATGACAACTTAATGTCATCATGATGCAAGCTGTTTATTTCATTATTAATCGGCCGTTTATTATTTTAACTAGCGTAATTCGATATTATTTATGAGATATTCATTAAAAATAATATATTTCTTGAATATATATATATATATCAAATAAAATTAATAATAAACGGCCGATTAATAATGAAATAAACAGCTTGCATCATGATGACATTAAGTTGTCATTAGCATTTACTCTTAAATAAGATAACCTGATAAGAAAACTCAAATATAAATGAAGAGTTTGTATACTACATTGAAAAACACCGATTGAATGCAGAACTTGACCACACATATTGCCGATTTTTGGTAAGAAGTACCGCTTGGAAAATTTTGATACTTAGGCAACTAGTAGGCCAATGTATGGTCTATAATTAGAAAAAGAAAATAGAGGTGTCACTACTTCATAGGTACACAAAAAAAAATATGAAAAATTTTTTGGTCTTTTTTTTTCTTTTTTTTATACGACAATCGATATTCATTTTTTTTAAATTCGATGCATATCTAAATAAAGAACATTATTTCAAAATTTGAAGCAATTCGCTTTTATACATCCTGAGATACAACACATTAAAGAAAAAACTAAAAAAAATCATAAGTCAAAAACTGTCACCGATAGGACATTGATACTCAGCAGAAATATTCTTCACCATAAGAGGTACTCACAAAAAAATACTAGAGTCTGGTTGATTTAAAGGCTGACTTACTATGAAAATCCGACTATGGCCTTTGAACGGTGGTTGCTAAGACCGAGTGGCCGAGGGGTACAGGCATCAGCCGCGAAAGCTGAGTACGTGGGTTCGATCCCCACCTCGGACATAGGTGATCTTGGTCGTTTTTCTTTGGTATATGACACCTAATATTTATAATACATATTTTATTTAGGGATGTTACGGAGCTTCGCCTCCGGATCCGTTAAGTCGGAACGTCCGTTTGGTTTTACACCTTCGCCTTCGCCTCCGCCTTCGCTATTTTTGTATCTCTCACATCCGCCTCCGGATCCGCCTCCGGTAAAATTTTACCGGAGTTTTACCGGAGCCGAAGGGATAGCGTTAGCCGCGGCGGCGGTGCACGCCTACAGGTTATGACATGACCTGTCCGGAAGTTACTTACCTATCACCCGCTATCATTGCTCTCTATAGTCTCTATTCGTCTCATAGATAAATTAGTTATCAAGAAGATACGAATGCAAATGATAATGTTTTAAGTTAATTCATCGTTTTAGAAGGGTTATTCCCATAACTGAAGACCCTTTGGCATGGTGGAAGAATAATACAACAGTTCGGCCATTATATTCACAATACCTATCATGCTCACTTGGCTCAGTGGCTAGTGAGCAATCATTTAGCGGCACCGGGTTAATCTACGGTCCACTGAGAAATATGCGGTGATCAAGCCGCAAAACTGTTGTTTTTGAAGTATAATTTAATACTTTTAGAGTCTTTTAATTTGATTTTTTTTTTGTTTTCTCTCATAATAATTACATAAGTAATCGCAACACTTGCAACCACTTTTATAATTATAATGAGTCAAACTTAGAGTGTTCGAATTAAAGCACAAAGTTTAATTATAATTACATTGTGTTGTCCCAACGTCCGAATTTTTCGATAGCCGTAAGAACGTTTTGACCGGTTACTCGTATCATAATCAAGCCAATTACAGCAATCGAAAAAGTGGGACGTTTCACTAAACATCTACAAAAATATTTTCCATTAAGACTTCACTAGGTAAATTAAAAAAAAACTTGACTCTGTCTTCACCTCCGGCTCCGGCTCCGGATCCGGTAAAGGCTCGTCTTAGACCTCCGGCTCCGGATCCGGCTCCGTTAAAAAAGAAACCCCATCTCCGCATCCGGCTCTGGGTCCGGTAAAGTCACCTCCTTAACATCCCTAATTTTATTATACCAATGAACCAACTACATAGTGTGACTACTTAAAAACACAAAATAATTTGTCCGGATTTAGAAAATACGGGAAATTGCGTATATTTAATAAATGTTACACATTATACATTTTTAGGGGCATCAAAGTCAAAGAAAAGTTAGCCATACCTGGGGGAATCGATTTAAATAATAAAAAAAACTGTCAGGATTCTTCACGAAATACTAAATAGGATAGGTATTGTTGACGAAAACACAAAAATCGGAATATGCAATAACATAAATAATATTCAAACTTAGTCAATGATCAGAACCAGGTTTTGACGAAAATGAGACACTATAGTTTGTAAGTACATATTTGGCGGTCAAAAGATTAAACAAAATGTTTGTAACAAAAATGTTTTTTTTTATACATTTTGAAGAAACTTACCACATTATCATCCTCAATGATATTATAATAGCTCTCCACAAACTGCGACAGCAGGGTCCTATTGGCATCATGTATCTTATCGCTCTCCAAACACACTTTTATCATTTCCATCTGCTTGGCGAAAAGCGACTCTGTGTTCTTAGAGTTAAGAGTGTCCTGGTATGCAGAGTGGAGGCAACGTTCTAAGGGGGACCTTAGAGTATTAGGGGGGGTATTTCGGCATAAGACGGGTAGCATCTCGAATAGTTCCAGTATTTCGGATTCCTGAAACAAGGATAAGTACTTAGTTTTCAATAAGAGCCAAGGAGGTTGTTTAGTTTTAAAAACTTTGTGACAATTTTCATTTTCCAAAATTAAGACAACTTATTGAAATAGTATTTTGGATTCCGGTTAGCTACAACCAAATGTCATAATACCATGTTCTTAGAATGTGGCAATGTTAAAACAGATTAGTAGTAAAATGTCTAAAATTCCAAAAAAACTTATTTTCAGTACATCTAAATGCCAAAATGACATTAGCATATTACATCTAATACCCAAAATGTGTTAAGTTCACAATAACCAAAATTCAAAACGACAGTTTCTCAGAATACTTATAATATTATTAACAGTAAGTATTATGAAATAAAACTATGAAAACGGATAACCTCGCGTATATTAATTAAATTTAACTTCATTCCGACTTTTCGAATACTTTATAGGGTTCGTGGTCTGCGGGCGACTGACAATCGAGGAAATTTGATAGATCTACTTCCATCAAAATAAGAAACGTTGGGATGAAGTTAATATACGCGAGGTACTTAATACGTTTTAGATAGTTTTATTTGAGGAGTACTTAGTTTCCACAATATAAGAGTGACACTTTCAGATTGTTTAGATTTAAAAACTTTGTGACTATTTTTATTTCCCAAAATTAAGACAACTTATTGAAAAGAGAATTAATGGGCGTTTTCACAAACCGTTGTTGAAATCACCTTGTTATTTAATGCGGGCAAGGTTGGCCTTGTTCTACTCAGGATCACGAGCTCTTTCGATTCTAATACGAGAAAAAAAATGTCCCAAAATGTTTTTTCCATTACGATACCGTTTTAAAGGCGGTAGCGTAATGGAAGGAATGAAAACTGTATGAAAATGATAGGACATATTTTTTCTCCTAACAGAATCGAAGGAGCTTGTGATTCTGAGTCGAATAAGCTTAAACTTGACCAAATTAAATAACAAGATGATTTCGACAACGGTTTGTCAAAACGCCCTAATACATATTTGGTTTTTATTCATTTGCACAATTTCAGGTTAAGCTATAGACACGAGATTAAACGGATAGTAGTGATACTACTAAGAGGTAAGAAAATGAGTATATATTATACTATAAGAAAAATGTAAAAACACTGGCTCTGAAAAGTTTGAACCTACCTCCATCCGCTCCTCAACCTCCTTAAGATAGAGCTGCACCACCCTCCTCGCGCTCGCGCCGGCCGCGCGCGCCGCCAGCAGCGGCCCCCGACGCCACCCGGTCCCAGCGCACAGCCACGACAGCTCCAGCGGCGGCAGCGGCCGTGAGTGTGGGGCTGATAGCGCGGAGAGTATAGCTTGAAGTACTGGCTCGGGAAAGTCGTAGGTTGGGTTCGTTGCCTGATGAGGAAACATTATGTAAAATTACCTAGAATGTCGAATTGTATTGCCATGCAATAGCAGGCGTAACCAAGATGCCATACGATAAGCAATAAGTAGCTTTGCTGGTGGTAGGACCTCGTGCAGGGTCCGCCCGGATAGCTCACTGTCTTACCCGTTAACCTGCCGCTAAATGGCAGTGTAAGGGTCTCACCAAACTAGTCGACGCCGTTTCGGCTAATCGCGTACGGAAAAAGCTTTATGGCAACGCAATAAGAGCGAGGACATCGTAAATCGCGGCCCACGCGAACCGACGTCTTTCGACGGGAAAACGGCGTTTTGCCGTAAAGCTGTTCGCATTCGTACGACCCCGTTTGCAACCTAACGCACACGTTCGCATTCGTAAATCTCCTAATACCGCCGTACGGTGCCGGAAAGAGTTGAACGGCTCCGATCACGGCCGAGTACCTACGATAAGGACCGGTCGGAGCTGGCGGAAACCGTTCAGCGTCTTCGACGACCGAACATAGCTGACGACGGCTGAACAGAGCCGATGACGGCCGAAGTAGCTACTGATGCGTTTGTATTTATTCATTTGAATTATTACCCACATTAAAATCTGCATTAGATCTGACAACACGAATTAATACTGTCGTAATCATACACGTCTGTTCAATTTCAAACTCAGGTTGTTACTAACAACGTAACAACTAGTCTCCAAAAATGAGATTTACGATTGCCAATCACCCGCTGTCCTATCTATCTGTTCGTCGGACTCAGCGGCTGTACGCGTGCTGTCTGACGTCTCGACGGCAGGACGGAGCACGGGAGAGCCGACCGCCGCTTTACAACTGTTGCGGTAGCAAATCGCAGGCGATCGAGCGTTTCTACGGCTGTAAGGAGGGTGAGACTGCTTAACGCAGGTGTTCAACCGCGGAGACGGTCGATCGCCTAAATGCGAATAGTGTGGTGTAAAACACTCGGCGAAAGCCGACTCCGCGTCGACCGGTTTGGTGAGACCCTTACACTGCTGTGTTTCATTTCATTTCATTTCATTTATTTGCCATAAATGTTTACATAGAAATAAGGTGGTACAGTTTACAATTTTTGTTCTACGTCAATTTTGTCTCAATACAATTTTACCTAAATAGGTGTAGCATAAATATTATTAAATAATAACAGTATAATTTTACCATAAAACTTAAACAATATAAAGGTAATTTAAGTAATGAACAATACATTTTCACTATCATTATAATATTCGTTAAGGCTATAAGGACACAACTCAATAAGGTACTTTTTGAGATTCTTATAAAATGTAGTAGGAGGCAGGGACTTAATTCTCGTTGGCAAAGCATTATAAACCCTTGCCGCGACATGCATATGACATCTTAGAAACATTGCTGTTTAACCAGGAGGAACCTTAACATCATGCGCAAATATTTTATTAAGTCTGTCACTTTTTAAACTTATTTTTTGCGGATACATGTCTGGGAACCTCCGCACAAGCTTGCAGAGTTCCATAATGTAGAGCGCTGAAAGTGTCGGTAGACCCAACTGCTTGAAAGCCTCTCTGCACGACTCGCGGCTCGACTTAATTCCATTTAAAATACGCACACACTTATTTTGTAATATGAACAGTCTTTTTATGTCAACGCAATTTCCCCAAATTGCCAGACCGAAAATTATGTTCGATTGAAAGAAAGCGTAATAAGACTGTAAAGCTGCCTTCTTAGTAGACATTTTCCTCAAACCTCGTAGCGCATAAGTGAAACTACTAAGCTTATTACAAAGATGATCGACATGTTTTTTCCAATTTAGATTTTCATCCATCCATACGCCCAAAAATTTATTTTCTTTTGATACCAAAACGTGCGTGTTGTGCAAATTTAAATCCAAATCTACCTGGCTGGTTCTAATATATCTGAAATGTACTATTTTTGTTTTATTTATATTTGTACATAAATTAATGGATTTAAACCAATCAATAATCTTTTCCAGCGATTCTTTTATTAATAGGCTAAGGTTCCCTACTTCGTTTCTTTCAAACTTAAAGAGTATACAGACGTCATCTGCAAACATGATGACACGATTAGGTGATACCCTTG
The DNA here is from genome assembly GCA_025490895.1 of Thaumatotibia leucotreta. Taxonomy (NCBI): domain Eukaryota; kingdom Metazoa; phylum Arthropoda; class Insecta; order Lepidoptera; family Tortricidae; genus Thaumatotibia; species Thaumatotibia leucotreta. Next base: position 11,960 of record JALPQI010007545.1, on the reverse strand, counting down.
GTAGACAGTTAACATAAAGCAGAAATAAAATCGGACCCAGTATGCTTCCTTGGGGCACTCCAAAGAACGATTTTGTGGTGTTAGATTTTAAATCAAGTATAGTATGGCTCTCATGGTCAAATGAAGGAACTGTTACATATTTCTCGCGTTGTGCGAGATAGGATTCAAACCAACTATTTAAAATTTCAAGCAATTTACTATGATCTACACGATCAAATGCCTTAGATAGATCAACAAAAATAGCAATTACATTTTCTTGTTGGTTGAAAGATTCATGTATATAGTTAGTCAATACAAACAAAGCGTCAGTTGTAGAAAACCAAATTGATCCTTTGCTATTATCTTATTAGATGTCAAGTAGCTACAAAGACGATTTGCAATAACTTTCTCATATATTTTTGAGAATATTGGCAACAATGAAATGGGTCGATAATTGTCAACACAAAGCAAATCACCTTTTTTATGCAATAGTTTGAGGACAGCTTTTTTTAATAAAGTTGGAAACTTTCCTTCTGAAATAGAACAATTAATTAGGTAAACAAGAGGCTCTATAATATAACATGAAATATGCTTTAGAACTGATGAAGAAATCTCATCGTAACCACAGGATTTTTTGTTTTTTATACCTGATATAATTGTCTTTAGTTCATCGCTATCGACTGGCTTCAAAAACAATGAGTGGGTTGCAGGTGAAGGAAAAACCGTTTTATGAAGAGACTGGATTTCTGTTTGGGGGTAAGATAGCCGGTGTAATTACTGGCATAGATAGAGGCAATCCATCTAAGTCCTCAGGGTAGGCAGCGCATAGGCGATTTTTTGATCGCTATGTATAGACATAGCGATCAAAAAATCAAATGATTGATCGCTATGTATAGACATAGCGATCAAGTAATCAAAAAAGTGTATATAACTTGTTTGCGGTATTACAAAAAAAAGACCCATAAAAAATATTTAAATAAATTGTAGTCATAATCCACCGTATACTTAGTGATTTAAGAGGCGATGGAAGTGCCACTCGTAAATAATAGTGCTTATTTCAAATAACCAAGATTGAAAAATATAAAAAAATCGCCTCTTAAATCACTAAGTATACGGTGGATTATGACTACAATTCATTTAAATATTTTTTATGGGTCTTTTTTTTAATACCGCCAACAAGTTATATACATCAAATTAAAGCTTATTAAATACACTATCTTTAAAAAAATATTTAATTTTTCTAGCGTCATGACTACTATGTAAAAACACGACACAAAAAAAATCTAAATCACGAAATTTTCATAAATTTGGTCATAATTAATTATTGGTTGGTTGTACCAAAATGGTGTATATGCAAAATATGAAGCTTACAGATATGCCTTTAATTTTGTTCAAGAGAGTAATTAGATATATTTAATAGTTCTCGAGATATACTTGATTTTGTAAAACTTGAGATCCACCATCTTTGATTGGCCCCCATTTTTGTTAGGTAGCACTTATAAATGGCAATCTTGCATTTTGGACGTTTTTATAAGCTTACCTAACAGCCGTGAAAAGGAAAATTTGTACCTCCTATTTTTAACCACACCTGTCATACAACGGAAATCTTGAAATAGCCCGTATGCCTATTAGCTACCACTTTGAGATGTCTATCATACTTTTTTAACATCCTTATGAATATGTCTAACTACTGTAAAAAGGACACTTGGTACCCCCAAATTATACCGTTTTCTAATTTCAGACCGACTAGCCCACGGACTATAATATCTGGAATAGAGACCGAGATCAAAATTGTAAACAAACAATGACATTGTTAAAGTGACATTCCAGAGGTGTAAAACATTTATATTAAATAAATAATTAATATCTTGGGACATCTTACACAAATCAACCTAGTCCCACGCTAAGCTCAATTAAGGCTTGTGTTGTGGGTACCAGGCGACGATATATATAATAGATAGATACTTATAGATACTTAGATACATACACAGCCATGACCAAGGAACAAACATTTGTGATAAATAAATACACAAAGAATGCCCTCGCCGGGATTCGAACCCGGAACCTCCAGCTTCGTAGGCAGGGTCACTACCAACTAGGCTACAGAGGCTGTCAAATATTATTATTATTATTGTATTGAATGTATTGTTTTAAAACCTTCGTGAATTCAGTTCACTTAACACGTTCGACGCCGGTGACACAGCGTGAGTGACCAACAAAATCAGATTCCTATGCCAGTGACACACATACGTGATCAGAGTAACCTTATTCTTATGCCACTAGCATAAATCAAGTTCTTTCTCCTATGCCAGTGCCATAGAAATACGAACGTTTTTGACACAAGTGCTGTGTCACTGGCATAAGAGTACCTACAATCTGTTCAGTCACTCATGCGTGTCAATGGCATAGAAGTTCTATCAAATAATTTCGATCGGCATAGTGTTAGCGCTTAGTGAAACAGTACTGGAGGCGAACGTGTTAATATACGTGTTATAAGTGTGTAAATCTAATACGGGCGATCAATGAGGGTTTTTGATACTTTTTCTGCCGCTATGGGGAGGTGAGATGGCAGCACTGAGCCGACCTTATAACGAACTGTCAAAATAAATACGCGCATTTAATTTTCAACATATTTATAGGCTTATTTATTCTGAAAACCATTACTTTAGTCATATTGTTACCTAAAATAAATGAATAAAATAGTTCCAAGTCAATTCTCATGAAATTAACAAAGTTATAGTAATTATTTTGAATACCAGTGACTTTGAGCGCCTGTTTTAGAGTTCAATCTTCAGTTCGACGACCATGTATTAGTCGTAATCTATTACAAAATCAATTCTCTTCCAAATAAAATAGAATTTCAATATTTTAGGCCCAGGTGCCTATGAATAGTATGAATCTGACAGTTGTCGAGACCAGGTACGTACGAAGCGCCGCCTGGTGGCAGAAAAATTATCGAAAACCCTCATTAAATCAGGCATGGGATTCATTAGTGTAATCATGGCTTACAATGTTTTTTTTTAAGTTACTCTTAATTATGACCCCACAGATTTTTTTAAAGATTATTGGAGCAGCAATGTAGGGACGAACATTTGTTGATATGGCAGTTATGTCATCTGCTTTTGAAATTAGCTGTCAACGAGTGTTTAACTCGCGTATGTTGCTCTACTTTATTGCGCACCGAATTATTTTGTATGGAAAATTTTGTTGCTCTAATTTTAAGTAAAAGTTATTTGAATGTACTTCTTATGTCGTAAACTACCACCCATTAAGAGCTTCGCCCGTATTAGACTTTACACCCTGTATATATGTACCATATACCTGTTTCCGTAAGCATTCGAATAGCCCCCGGACGATGCTGTGCGGCGGCAGATATTCGGCGGTGGTTGGCTCCGCACGATTTGAGACCTGACAACAATTCATGAAATGAAATGAAGCTTATTCACGAAAACATGTGGTATGTGGTTGGTACTGGGTATTAAGTGAAAATAGTTGACCCTGAACATGTTCGGCCTTTTGGCATGTGAAAATTGTTTATGTTGATACAATAACACTCGTATACAAAATATAACTTTAACGGTTATTTCAATAGGCAAATTAATATACCTAATTAGTCCGTCTGTTCCAATAAGGAAAAAATCGGATTTGATTAGATCGAACTTGAACACTTCCGGCTAGATTTAAACGGTTTGGTAGAGTATTCCATTTGACTAAGATACTTGATAGTAAATAGGATTCAAGATAAAAATAACTACGCAAACGAGATTATTCAAATATTCATACAAAATAAGTGTACAATCAACAACACACCTGTGAACACAGGCAAAGTGCCAAAAATATGTAAACAGAACTTTATTGCCTGGACATAAAGGTGTGTACCTATACATATTTCTGGCACTTTGTCTGTATTCACAGCTGTGTTGTCGAGTGTACAAGACCTGATAAACTCCACTCCGGTAGCCGCGAACCTCCCTGTCGATCAGTTTGGCCGCCAGCTGCGTCACGCTCGCTAAAGCGTCTTGGTTCGTGTACTTGAACACCTCTGGCCAGACTTCACCTGCGATACGAATTATAAACCAATTCAATAAAAGATGTCGTATCTGAATTGTGGCATTGGTCATTGTGGCAATCTTTGGGGGAGGCCTATGTTCAGCAGTGGACGTCTATCGGCTGATATGATGATGATGTTGAGACATAATAACTATAAATATAATTAAACGCTCATCATCATCATCATAAACTTAAGAGCAGGGCTCTTGTCTGTGGAGCAATTTCCATATGGTCCTTTCCAGTGCATTTTCTTTAAGACCCTGATGGGTCATTGTCAGATTTAAATTATCGTCTTTTCGGTGGACATAAATACATACATAAAGTTAAGAAGTTCGTGTACTAATTTTGCGATAAAAAAATACTGGTACAACTAGGTTCCTCGTTCTGCAACCCTATGTAATAAAATCGTAGCATAGACTTATAAAAGCTGTTAACTTTTGACCACCGAGTGGACAACTTTTGTTTTTCCGACTGACAATGACCCTGATACGACATGACGTCTACTTTTTCTTTCACTTGGTCCCTTCTCGACCTTCCTCTTTTTCTCTTCCCCTCTACTTTTCCTTCTATTATGGTCTTAATTAATTCGTAGTGTCGTATAAGGTGTCTAAACATCTTCCCTCTTCTGTTGGCGATGATTGACAATAGGCACCGCCTCTCCGCCGTGTGGTGACAGCAGTAAGAATACATTTGTCACCACCCCAACTCCTGCAGGTGTCGTAAGAGTCGACTAAAGGATTGAAGTGTCACTGACCACTATTTGATAAAAGATTGATGATGGGCAGCAGCGTCATCATAGTGGACATATTACTGGGATCGCCAATCCGCTTGCCCAGCGTGGCGATTATGGGCATTTACCTCCTAATGCGTTTATACGCATAGTTAATAGGAGAGGCCTACGTCCAACAGTAGACTAACATAGGCTGATGATGATGATGACCTCCTCTCCTTTACCCAGTTGAGCAAGTCCTCGTTGGTCACGGGGTAATTAAACGATAAAACTCACATATATTTAGTAATAGGATCCCGTTTTAGATACGCAACCCTAAAAAAAAACAACCATATTACTTTGACTTTGACTGGATACTTACATGGAATGTAGTCCAAAACATCTTCAGGGTTCCTAGCCGCATCGACCGGGGTCTTGCAATAAGCGGCTGGCAGCTTCACCGTCCGTCTGTATATCTGTAAAGAATATGTATTTAGAAGAGTTGGAAAAAAACTAAAATCACTTCAAGTGTTTCATTTAATCAGCGCCCAGCACTTACTGCCTCCTACGAACAAATAAAACATGGAAGCCGCACGCCATACTAAATGGCTTTTCAAAAACGGTCCTGAATTTTAGTTGACAAATGTCACCCCCTCTTTAATGCATCACGGCAATGAATTTCAATGTCAACCTATAAAAACTTAAACCGCCATTTAAAACTAGTTGTGATTGGTCCATCAAAGTTTTGATTGGTTATCTTCTATAAACATTTGTAAAAGGTGTTGCGCCGAAATATGCGCGGTATTAAGAAAAGTGCCATTGTCCTGCCCATCTTGGCACAATTGAACAATTGATTTTGGGGGGCATTTCGGAGCTGGCGTTAGACGTCCATGTTATAATATATGGTCGCAGACTGCCTCAAATAATATCACTAGAAAGGATTTCTTTAAAAAAATAGTACGAGGTAAGTACAGTATTACTAACGAGAGTGTTAGAAGCCCGACGCCGTAGGCGGAAGGCTTTTAATGACTCGAGTTAGTAATCCACTTACCGACCGTGATGCATACAATGATGTTTATTATCACACTTGCGAGCAAAAAAATAGTTTTAAGACAAACTATATTTGAATGATGCATGCAAGCAATGGCGCGCATAGACAGCAAGTGTGATGAAAACATTAATTTTTAGTACAGATGGTGTACTTTTTAGGCTCTAGTGCGAGAAGTGGGTCATTTTACGTCAAGTCCAAAACTTCGGAGGGCTATCTGTACTAAAAACGTCGTACGAGACACGTGCAAAAACGAAATTCGTAACTCGTGTCGATTTAAAACACTCCCTATCGGTCGTGTTTTAACACATCGCCACTCGTTTCTAAATTCATGTTTTACGCACTATTTCAAGCGTTATACGGATATATAGTTTCGTTCTCATTTTCCTATGGTCACCTTCCGACTTCATCATCAAACCAGCTCCATGATATTATATTGTCATTCGATTTACACTTGTATGTAGGTACTTGTGTACCGTCCGCCAGTAGAAAACGAAAAAAAAACAAAAACACTTACATTATTTTATAATTAACGCGCTTTCAGAACACAATCTTTGTCTAAACCACAGACAACATAACCTAAAGACGTAGCTTTAGACAATTATTTCATTTAAACCGATGCTGCCAAAAATGCTGAGGTGCGAGCGGCGTAACATGAGCTAACTGTGTTGTGATTCGTCGTTTCAAGGTCAATGAGGTGTAAAAAAAAAATGTCCGCCGGTCGCTAGTGATTTCCGAATGTCGATAAAAGTATCGATGGTTACAATGTCTATCGCTTTCACAATTCGATATTTGTCAGTGACTTACCGACAAAACCGTGAATCCATATCCGTACTAATGCATACCATAAATGCGAAAGTATGTCTGTCAGTTTACTGAGTCTACACGCATAAATCGCTGAACCAATTTAGATGAAATTTTGAATGGAGATTATTTAAGACCCGGGAAAGGACATACGATATTTCATTCATCATCATCATTATCATCATCATCCCCGCAGATGTAGATATATTATGATACTAGCTTCTACCCGCAACTTCTGGTGTGACAAATAAAATGCATTTTATATAAAAAAAATATTTGTACTGTCTGTCTGCTATGTCTTCATCTACACATTTAAACCGGTTTAGATGAAATTTGGAATGGAGATAGTTTAAGACCCGGGAAAGGACAAAGGATAGTTATTTTATCATCATCATCCACGCAGACAAAGTTGCGGTCAAATATTAATATCACAATATATCTTTTCTGAGCTAATAAATAAAACAATTTTATAAAATATACTTTTATTTGTACAATCATTAACTCTTAGTTACAAAGTTACCAAAAAACTACCATTATACGTTCTATATCAAATTCGTCTATTATTCGTTTTTGTTAATTTGAAATATTCCGGTTTAAAGTGTCGAGAACATATCACACTGCTAGGAGCAGGAAACCAATCATGTGACCGTTTTGTAGCATTCGTCCACATTTCTTTCATGTTTGGGCATTTAGAGAAGATACACAATATTATTTACTATAATAGTATTATTGAAAATTATACTTCTACACTTTACACTAAACCAGAATTTATTTGAGGATAATTGAATATAATCGTAATATCTTATCGATAGTAAACAGACTGCCGGTATAGACATCACTAGTTCGGATACGGAGACTCCTCCGCAGAGTCTGTTGCTGGGTACGATTGAGAATAAAGATTTTAATTTATCTTTAGTTACCTTATCGATAGTAAACAAACATACTCTACGGTCATCCCTAGTTCAGACGGCCTACCTGCTCGTTACGCTAGACAAGGAGGGAGTTATAACTTCGTGCAAAGTATTAGAAAGAGACTTTGTAAAAAGACATCAACGAGTGCACTAGATTTTATGCTTAAACTATTTTTAATTTTAATTGAAAGGGGTTTGGGTAAAGTTGGCGTCGTTTTTAAATTTTGGCGGCCACTCATAAAAGTGGTAAATTTGAAAAGAGCAATTTAAAATAAACTTATTTTATTATGGAGTGCATATAGCTAAATTACATCGGAGCCGAGATATAATACTTTAAAGTTTTATAGTAAAGACTCACATTTATTTTTGTAATGCATCGGAATGATTTAAAAGTTAAAACTACTATTGTGTATGCCACGTAAAACCTAACCTTAACTCATAAGGTAACCTTGGACATAAGGTTCTTTTTCGGTCAATTATTATTTAGAGACAGTTCCTTTTTTCTTTAACACGGCGATTTTATGACGGATGTGAATGAACGTTCTATTGAACATTATTATGTCAAAGGTTTTATGTCGCATTTTAAACAACAAATAAAAGTATTCATATTTTGGAGCATTCCATGAAAACATCTACTTTTTGTCGCTTATGACTCACTATGGTAGCTACCCTAATAAAATATGCTAGCTGTTAGGAAACACTGTCAATCTTAAATCCTTGATATGTTATTATTATGCCGTAACTCAGCTTACTAATTTAATTATTCAAAAGTATTGAAAAGACAGTTTTCATGGAATGCTCCTTTTACACATTATGCGTGTTTTTTCAGGTATATAAATAAATGTAGACAAGCGAATCGTATGTTTTCGGGTAGGTACCTAATAACATTAGGTAATTGATTATCCGACCAAATCAAATACCGCTTGGACCTGTCACTGAACGATCTGGCCTTCGTTTTCACCGCGCTGACATTGCGCCAAATGTCATGAAAAGGGGAAATCTGACTAAAGCCGGGTACTCACTAGCGTGCTGTAACTGTACCCGTTGCATGTACTGTAACCAAAAAAACACAGTGTGTACGTGGTTCGCAAACCTGCTGCGAGCGGGTACGCGTAAGGCTTCCAGTGAGCCGTCGTTTACAGCGTACTTATTTCTGATCCTGTATCGTTGATCGTTGCACGTAACTCTAACCGTTACTGTTGCCAAAGACATAGTGGTGTATGTGGTTCGGGAGCCTGCAATGAATGCTACACGAGCGACTAGCAGCGAGCCGACAATTGTCGGTTTTGGCCGCGATTCAAATGGTTCTGTTTGGTTACAGTTACAGCTCGCAAAATGGGTAAGCTCGGTGAAAACGTTTTGGAGACGTCGTGAGCCGTAACTGTAACACGTCACCGGACGTAAGAGCCAACGACAATAAGGCCCCTTATCCCAAATAATGTCACATAGTTGTGTTATATACATAAGAAAGCATTAGTAACAATTCCAATCTAAAAACTAATCTAATTAGGTACATTTCCTACTTGGAAATATGTAAAACATTTTGTATGTGTGCATCACACCTTTGTTTCCTTTTGGTGTAGTCAGAGGGTGAACCGTCTATTGAAACCATTTTGCGACATTTTTAATGTTCACTAAACAGACAGCATAGAAATCGCATAAGAAAATACAGTTGCATTTTCATATACCTAAGATTTTCTTTTTTTAAGTCGGTAAAATTAACTGTTATACTTTAAGGGCAATATCCTTGTATCTTTGTTAGTAGTATTACCGAGTTAAATAAGCCTGTAGTCATCTAAGCTGTCTCCTAAACCTGTCTTAGTTAGGTATATTCACTAGTCCAATAACATTGTTTGAAGGGCCATATTTGGGTGCGCCAAAGTATTTATAAAATTGCAACTTAGATTATTGGAACTCCGAAAATTTTTCTTATACAATTTAACTTCATAATGATCGGTATTTAGAATAATCTTTGTTCATAATTATCATCACATAGAATTATTTATGTTCATAATATTGTTTTTCATACATATTTTTAGTACTAACTTTTATGTTTATATAATTTTTCACTATACTTATTTTGTACTATATATTCTAATGTTATAGGTATTTATTTTTATCTGTACTGGTTTTATGTATGAATTATTTTTGTTTTATTAAATATAAATCGTACTATTACTGTAAACTAGCTACCTGCACAAATCAGGTTGTGGCAGAGTAGGTACTGTACTAAACGGGTTCCCTCTAAACTTTTTTTGTCCGAAACTCTTAGGACATGACAGACTTGGTATAATCTATTTTGGCATCAACTTAATGAGACAGAAATTAGATTTGCATTTTTTTTGGGTATGTAGCCACATGTTCGAAACTTGCCTTTTTCGTCAGGCAGAATTTGCTGTGAGGGTGAAAATTTCTGCAGTGAGCGAGCGAAGCGAGCGAACAAAACCTTCCGGGGCAGATCCGACTCGGATAGGTTAGGTTAGAAGACTAAGGCGGGAGCTTTGCTCCCGCCTTAGTCTTCGAGGTTATTTTTTTTTAGCAACCTAGAAAGCACTCAGCTCAGTAACACAGTAAGTAACGTACAGAATATTACTACTACCTCGATTATATTGAGAGGTTGTAATTATTCCTTCTCTGTTATGCTAAAACAAACTATGCACATCCAGATTATGCCTCATCATAAATAGGAGCATCGAAATTATGCTCGAATAATATTCGAACAACTCGAAATCTGCCACAAAGAAATATGCTACAGTTGAGTATGCCACAACAGTTTCTGCACAAAGCCCATTATGACTACATAGTTTATGTTATTCATAAAAGAATTATACCACAACAGAGTGAACCTAATGAGAAAATGTTTATAAATAAACAATTTATTTCAAATAACTTTATGAGTATAGATTAATCTACTTGACGACTTTAGGAGGATAAAATTTCGAAATAAAAATCGTTATGAACATTGTAGGTAGAAGTATAATTTTTAGTAAGAAAAAAAGTATGAGATAAAATTTTCGGAGTAATGATGATTATGAGTAAAAAACGGTATTAGTAAAAATATTCGAAGAAAAAATTGTATAAGTGGCAATATGGACCCGCCATATTTTGGCTCCGATATTACTTACGGCAAATCTTATTTTGTAAATAAGCTAGTCTAAGGTAGCACTACAAAATCGTAGTAACATAAACGATGGCCGCTGAAAAAAAAAATGACGCCACTAGTCCATACAAAAATACCCAATCCCCTTTATAAAAAATTGCTCACTAGATGTTTTTGTATTCTTGCTACACAATTTCACGCAACAGTAATGCATTTTGCATGATGTAAATCACGTTAAAACTTTCGTAATTATCTCATGAATGCCGGCCGCAGACTGAAGTTAGCAATGGAGGCGTGGCTCTGATATGGAGTGAATTCACCGTATGCGTGACAGAGGGGGTCGCCCGGCTATGCTACGTCTTGAGGTTATGTTGTCTGTGGTCTAAACCATGAGTTCGCATAGCTAAATTTTTAGTTAAAATTATTGATATTTATTAGTATGACGTAAAAACGCGATTATTACGTATTTCTGCGAACGTGTTTCACGATATATGTAAAAAACATCAAATATGTACTATCGAAACTCATCCATAATTGTTTACATTTTTTTGCGTTTTCTACTGACATACGGTATAGGTATCTGGTAAATGTATAAAATGGCAGCTCATTTGGCTACGGAACTCCAAAAAGCTTATAATATTCTCAATGTAAATAAGTGAAAAAATCCGTTTGGTAGCCAAAGTTTCATAGCCAGCTTCGAAATTGGGATAAAATCCCAGTAGGTAACTGGCTTTAAATCGGGACATTACCATTACCGATTTGTAACCACGTACTACCAAATCCGGCTACGACATGGGAAAGTTCCATTCATAGCTGGCTACTGGCTACCAGACAGGAAAGCATATTTACCATTTGGCAGCCAGCTACCAAATGTAGCTACTAAACTGTACTAAAGGAAAAAATCAGCGACGATAGAGAACTGCTTTTCATTGCTGTAAAGTAGCCAAAATACCTGCGGTATGCCCTTAACTGAACCAAAGGTCGTCTAAAGGTAGAAGTCTGCCTGCGACCACGGGTGTAACGTCATGCCCGAAACGTCAGGATATAATTAAACGTAAGTTTACGCGGATAAGACCCGTTTGTCTTTAAAATATGAACCAAAGGTCGTCAGCCTCCGTAGCCTAGTTGGTAGTGGTAGTGACCCTGCCTACGAAGCTGGAGGTTCCGGGTTCGAATCCCGGCGAGGGCATTATTTGTGTATTTATTTATCACAAATATTTGTTCCTTGGTCATGGCTGTCTATGTATTTAAGTATCTATATGTATATATCAGTTATACAGGGTGGTCCAAACCTTGACGTCAAAAAATGTTTTTTAGGTTCCCTACGTCATGGGCTAACAGAATATACCCCATGTATGT
>JALPQI010007544.1:0-31225 GCA_025490895.1 Thaumatotibia leucotreta | reverse complement strand
ACTTAAAAACGATTAGAAAAATAATTCGTATATTTATTAAATGAGCTTGTAGCTTTCGTCCTTGGACGATGTAGCCCCTTTTGATTAAAAATGGCACAAATACATTTCTATTTTGTTTGCTTCAATGTTGGTTCCGTATAACTCGTATAAAACATGTAGGCTTTGGAACACTGCATAATTGTACCTATATACCTACATTGGGTTATAATCGAGACCAAGAAAATAAGTGGCACATGACAAGCCTATTGATTGGCACATAAATGAGTTAACCAACTTACTATACTACCTTAAACTTAAAAAGTTACAAGTTCAGAGGCTATTCAGCGTTAGGTACTTTATTTAATACCCTGTTGGATAATACGTAGCTACATTTAAAAGTCTCTACAAAGCTAATAGTGAACATTTTTGTTTCGTGTTAAGACAAATGTATCTGCAGCCACTGCCCAGTGCCCCATGAGAGCCTGTCGCATATCACGGGAAATATTATTTAGGTACTCGCACTTGTTTTTTCCTTAGGTATATTGTCTAGAAAGTAAATTAAATTCTTTTGTCAATACGGTTTTCATTTGATGACAATATTTTTAAAACGGTAAATCGTACACTAAGCAAGTGTAGTAAATTATCAAATTTACCTAAGTATGTTTTAATCTTTATTCCTTTCGTACTACAATATTGAAAAAAGTATGTACTTTTTGGTATTTTTATATATCTTAAATAAAGAAAATCATGTTTCACTAAGTACGCAATTTGGCCATACCGTTTAAGAATCTGTTAATTATTATCAAGAAAGACATCATTTTTTCGAGACTGTTGTTATGATAAGATTTTTTTTTTCATCTTCAATAAGAAAACATCTACTTACGTATCTAAATAATTATCTTTAGACCAATTTTAGATTGTTCTGTCCTCTCAATTCTGATTATATCCGACTAGTGCTTAGTTAAATATCGACTATTCTATCGATATCCATACCAACATTTCATGAATTAGAAATGTATTCATCAATAGTAGTTTATGCACCGTACGTAATGAGAAGCATTGCGATCTAAAATTAATAAACAATAATATGTCAATAATACCTAGTACCATAGAACAGTTACAAAACCTTGAATATCGTTAAAAAGTTCAAAGTGCGCTTGTTAAGTTTATTTTTACATGTTCAAGGCGAAATTATTCACAAGAAATATTAGAATGTGTTGACTAAAAAAGTTAGTGTTTTAATTTTAAAAATCTTATAATTTGACTGGAAAAGAAGTGGAACTACTAGGGAAACATAATAAGTATAATCTATAATTTTTCAAATTTAAAAATTGTTCATATAGATACCGATAGAATAATCGGTATTTCATTTCATTAACACTAGTGGAAAGGTCTTTTTTGCTCCCGTCGTCCGGGCTTTGAATAACTATAACTATCAAACTGATAGATGTGGTATAAAAAAGTTTACTTAAAAAATAATATCGTGAGTTATAATGACACCATTTAACAATTGAGTCCATCTTCTATTGTAATAACATGTTAGAATAAATTTTAAAGCATTTTAATTTGACGGCTCCAGGCCTCATCATCGTGACCGGCCACACGAGTACGGATGCATGTGAAACATTCACGAAATGTTATGTATGCTCAGTAGTGCGTTTTAGAGGTTCAATGACAGCCGCAACTCTTAACGACCATGTTCTTGTACTTCCGTAGGATCACGTTGGCGTCATCCGTGTAGTAAAGGACCGATATCGGGGAGAGCTTGATCGGCGCACACGATGGTTTCGGAACCTGAAATAAATAAATAGCACTTAAAAACATAGGTATACATATTTAAACTTTAAAGTGGGACACAAACTGCCTACTTATTAACCTTATTCAATTCAAATCTTTACACACAAAAATGATACATAGACGCCATCAAAGAAATATCATGGCTACATATCGTTCTCCCGGCCTTTATTTAATTAATACCAATTTTAGACCTCTTTACGAGTAGGTTACCAAACTGCCATGACTTGAAACATTAATTGTCATAATGTCTACATCATAGGTAGTACAGTTAGCAAGAATCCAGCCAATTTTCGGCCTTAATGTACAAACGAAAACAGACCATTTTTTCCCCCGTACTTAATTAAACAACTTACTTTTAAGGGCATTTATCTGAGCGTTTCAACCGCCGTGACTTCGGTGGCAATATTATGAACCGATTTCCGTGGGTATCTCATATTTTTTTTGGATATATTGGTAGTTGTCAACCACGTCTACCAATAAGTTTATTCAAAAGTTCTTGCATCTCTCACGGGATTCGTGTGATAACGCTGCCACCGAAGTCACGGCGGATGAAACGCTTGGAGAAATGCCCAAATTCAAATTACTCAAATGCTTAAGAAATAATACATAAATAAAATATGCTAGTAATTTGTACTAACCTGCGTGGGATTCAAAAGATGTACCAAGGTTTGCACAATAGCGTGGTTGGTAGCATTTTTATGTGCGTTTAGGGGAAAGTTGCACTCCCCACTGCAATAGAAAGCACCGTAGCCGTCTGGCGCTATAATCCAATCCTGAAATCATATAATTTTATTATTATTACTGAATATTGAAATATATCGTTATGCTCATTGTGATGATATATTTTTTAAATATGGTGTCGTATTGCAATACTACACGAAAATGGAAAATATCGGCGTCATCGACGTCGTCATCGTTGATAATTTTTTTATCTAGATTTTACGTGTATTACAGATAAAGCACAGGAGAAGCCTGTTAGCCTAAGGGTCAATTAGAAAATGAAAATGTTGCTCACCTGCCATTCTAAATCCTTAAAACTAACATACAAAGTTTGAATTTCACAGCTTCGAGTTGTCCAGTGCGATGTGTCTGCAACAATATTAAGATGGTAAATCAGTTGATGCACGAAGACATTGAACTCAATAACTGTACCTACACACTTAAAGCCATTGTTGTTATTATAAAACAAAAGACAAAAAACGTACTCAGCCAAACAGACGGCCTTCGACTATACATAACATGGACGTCTAACGTTATCGTCAGCTCAAAAATTCCCCCAAAAAACCATTGTGCAATTGAGCCGGACAGAGGTATCGCTTTTTTTAACACCGCGCATATTATGTCGGCTTAGCATCATTGAGAAATGTAAAAAGAATTTATAGTCAATAAAAACTCTGATGGACCAATCAATCACAACAAAGAAATTAATTTTCCCCACACTAGCTCGGAAACACCTACTTCCTTCACTGATTTCAGTGAGGGAAGTTGCATTTTAATCACTTGTGAAGGAAGTAAATTGACAGATGAACCGTGAAACGTTCAAAACCATGGAACGTAAAACGCTGGTATGGCTATGATTCGCTGATTATTATTTCATTTATTCAAGATAATAAATTAGATTTTTAGTATTTCATAAAAACCTATCGCAAAATCTTATCATATTGGACAAAAACCAGATAGTATACTTTTACATTCTGAACGCAACCCGCTAACACTGACGTCTTGTACGTCAATGTTGCCAACTTATAAAAAAATACTCGAATGTACAGTTTTGGAAGGAAAGTTTCCTATGTAATATCTTACCAAAAAGTAGGCAATTTAAGTTTACCTCACACATTTTTTAAAATGATTGATGTTTTAAAGCTGCCGGATACAGATTTTATATTTAAACATGATAGAAATTTTGACAATTTAATTAATGTAGGTAGGTTTTATTGTAATTATAAAAAAAACTGATTTGTTGCATTGATTGTTTTTTTTACACGTTCGTAGCTGCTTCCTCGCTTTAGTGTGGGGAAAAATGTTGTGTTACACATGGGAGCAAAGTTTGTTTAATTATCGTGCCTTAAAACCCTCGCAACGCTCGAGTTTCCATTTTTAAACAACTCGCTTCGCTCGTGGTTCAACTATGGAATCTCTCGCTAGCTCGGGTCTCAATATTGGCACGATGATTAAACAACCACTTTCCTCCCTTGTATAACAAATAACTATTACGTGATGTTTCGCACAGGGGGTGAAGAGTCAACGAAATTTCAAGACCGTTTTTAAAAGCAATTTAATAGGGCGTGTCGTGCATGCTTCTATGTTTTATAATGTGTATTTGTTCGTAGAAGATGGCTCTTCCCCTTACGGTAATAAATTGTATGCAGATAACATCAGTTGTACAATGCTATTTAAAAATACTATAGTAGATACGTAAATACTGAGAATGAATAATAATAAGTAGTAAAAGTAAATAAACTTCTTGAAAACTGACCTGTGACACAATCCTATTTGGAATACTACAGTAGGTACGTAGTAGAGATACTGAGAACAAAAAAAAATAATTTAAGCATCTTGTAAACTGACCTGTGAGCGGATTTCTGAGATAATTTTCTGAAGACCCCGAGTTCCGCCAGCGCCGCGCCTCGCGTTTCCGTCGCCCGCTGGCGTCCGCGGCGCTCAACTTGGGCCCGCTCTTGAAAAACGCTACGAGGAAAGGCTGTTTGCCTTCCACTATTGCCCCTCGCGGCTCCTCTAGCCCGATCTCCTCTGGTTTCATGTGACGTTCTGAAATATAGGTGTCGACTTAAAAGAGATAGGTGGGTCATTTGCAGAAAAAGTGTACCTTTTAATGTCACGAAAATAAGTATGTAAATTGAGATTTCTCAGTTTAGTTACTCCCATACTAAAGGTATGAAAAAATCTGTAACAAATTTGAGATTTTTTTAATCAGTTTCGTTATATTTCGTTTCATACATTTAGTATGGGAGTAACTAAACTGAGTGATCTCAATTTACATACTTATTTTCGTGACATTAGGGACAATTTTTTTTGTTCCATAACTGAAAAGTACGCACGATGCCGAGTAAAATGATGTATTACAGTCCATGATCGCAAAAAAAATTAAAAGGTACACATTTTCTGCAGATGACCCAGGTACCTTTAGTTAGAGTTAGAGATATGTATGCGCCTTTTTAGTAAAACGTCCCACTTTGCTATAAGTACGCTTGGACATATAATTCATATAATCATTCCCTCCATACGGTTACCGACAAAGTGGGACAGTATTTTATTCAAAAGGTTAGCAATTAATGTTTCTATAACTGTTAAAATAAATTGTAAAGAGATAAAACACACACTATAAAAGGGTAAAAATAGAATGCAATGTCTTACATACATAAGCAGAACGTTCCTGACTGACAGATAAGAAACAGCGTCAGAAGTAGCTGAGATACCTATTTGAAATGCAGATTAGGTAACGTTTTAGATCTAAACAACATGTAAAGTCAGTCTTTGTGTGACATTACTTTACAGCTACTTGTTTGCGACTAGATCTAGATTACAAATTAAACATACAAATGTCATCGGTAGGAGTAATCAGATAACTTTTTGACCAACTCTGCACCCAGGGGCCCTTACAGGAGTCGCAGATTAAAAGGCTTCGTCAAGTTTCGAGCCAGTCTTCAGGTGGCAAAGTAACTGACTGCGATCTGCTAGTATGGGTTAGTTTTCATGATTCATTTTCATTAGTCATGATTGTGACCGACGAGCAAATGTGAGGTACCGCTGGCTGCTAAAGTACATGAATTTATTCATATTGGGTATCCACTTTGGAGCCAAACTAACTTAACAAAATAAATCAATACCAGTTTTAATGAAAATTAACCGTCACACAGAAAAATATTTCGATTTGTGGTTTTTCTCTTCTAGCATGCGTTTGTTACTGGATAGACACCAAAGGGCATCAATGCATGTATGCTAAAAACTAACTCTAATTGTTTTATTAAATATTTTGAGTTCTGTTCTTTTAACACTACTATGTTTACACATTTTAAAAATTAGATGAAGATGATGCCAAAGAAAGAATATAACATCTAATAAAAACAGGATTTTCCGAGTAATTTCTACCCTTTAATAACAAATATTGGGCATGGCATGGGGATTTACGAATAGATAAGTCTCGACTTTGCCCAACGTTTTCTGCAAAACAATTTCATTAATGAATTAGGCAGGTACTACGAAGTCCTTATAACTCTAGCCCATAGGGGCTTATCATTATCACGTACTCTTCGGGTATACTGACATGTATGCTTAGCACATGATTGGTGCGACAGTATCTCGCCGCGAGATAGTCTATCCGTCCCTCTTTTGTTAATATAGCTAGTGAAGGACGGGAGATCTATCTCGCAGCGACATACTGTCGCACCAATCATGTGCTAAGCCTGATGGTCGTACATGAGAACCGATAACAATATATTTATTTAGCGATTGTTTAAAATATTCAATACTTATTCCCAATTGTTGTTTAAGCGAAAATTGTGAAAGTTTTTAATCAATTTATTTTACGAAAATGTTTAGTAGGTATGTAATGAAATTTACGAATTTACCTTTTTTCTGGTGAAAATACGAGCACATGAAAATTTTTAATGCTGTGAAATTTTAAATGCTCCTCTTGTCCCACCACAAAAATCCGAGTTCGGAGTATAACTAATAGTACCTAAACACTAATTTATTAAAAAAAAACTGACATCAGATTTTCTTCTACTTCGGAGATGAAAGCAGAGGATTAAATGGATATTTCATATTGATGATACTGTAAACATTTGACTTTCAGCGGAAGTAAAAACAAATTTGTATTACTCGACTGCCTTTGATGAATTTCACTCACTTCACTATTACATAGATGCACTTAAGTTATTTATGGTGGATTAAAAGTCTTATCAATGTACCCAAACAAATAAGAAATGTAATTTTAACGTTCTTATAAATATTTTTACAACTTTATTCGGATAAAAATGAGCTAATTCAAGCCCATTGATAACCCTAATTTATCGTCACTGATAGCCGTAACTTATCAAACGGATTGGCCTATTTCGAATCATTAAAAATAAATCTTAGGTATGGAAAAAACTAAAATTATCAAGCAAACTTGGGACTAAAGTACGGCCTGTCAACAAAACTATTGTCTGTCTAGCAAAGGTTTCTTCATTGGTTCAAATGGTAAACTAAAATTGTACATTGTGACATAAATGTGCTAAGATGGTCATATTATTAACACTCAATGCGGCATTGCGCGCGCGAGCTGCAAACGAGTGCGCATAAGATACCAGCGAGTGTAATGATAATGATCAATGCACATGAGTTTTCATACGATGTTTTTCAACACACTTGCGAGGAAAAACTGAAATTTAGTAACACTTACTAACCTTACTAACTGCCTACGAAGCTGGAGGTTCCGGGTTCGAATCCCGGCGAGGGCATTCTTTGTGTATTTATTTATCACAAATGTTTGTTCCTTGGTCATGGCTGTGTATGTATCTAAGTATCTATACGTATCTATCTATTATATATATCGTCGCCTGGTACCCACAACACAAGCCTTAATTGAGCTTACCGTGGGACTAGGTTGATTTGTGTAAGATGTCCCAAGATATTTATTTATTTATTTATTTACTTACTAACCTTGTTCACTCAGTAATTACTACTTACTTAGGTAGTATTCAAGCTTTTTTACATAATGGTCATTCTTTTATCCTTGTTTCTACTTGTAGTTCTAATTTTACATACCGTAAAGCCGGGTTACTTTGTCCCAAAAAAATGATGTGTTTTACTTCTCATTCGATTTAATTGAAATACAACACCTTTAGGTTAGAATTAATAAATCAGAAGTAAAGTTAAGAGTGTAATCAAGTAATTTACACACTTTCTCTTTAATAAAAGAATACCCAAGAGTTTTTTCTGTTTCGTAAAGTTTGGGCTAAAGTAATATCTTCGGGAGGGTTACTTTGGCCCATGACTTATTTTCGTGTTGTAGCGTAACGCTTATTAATTTTGTAAATAAGTAACATGTTTAGACAAATTACGTATAAAATAGCACCACTTCCTCTTACACATTGTTTGTTTTATTGCAGTAAAATTAAGATTTCATCATAATGACAAATACAAACTAAAATAATTATTATGATATAAATTTACAACTCCATCATAAAAGTCTTTTCACATACTTCTTATTTCGATTAATTCTCACGTTTGTCCTGAATTTCATCGGCATATAACATTTTTATGCTGTGTTTTTTGCAACTTTTAGATATCTAACTTCCATTAAAGATTTTTTTTGTATCAAAACCTATTTAGTTATTTACTTCATGATGTTCCTAATATCTCAAAGTATATTCATAGCCGCTCTCGTGTTATTCGGTTAAGCAGTTTTCGCGTAAAAATGTGATAGACAAAAAATTCGACAGACGGGCAGACTTATTTAAAATTAACAGTTTTAGTATGTGTCGGGATGCAAAATTCATACCTAAAACGCCTGATAACAATACATCATGTAATTTATACGATTCTTTGGTTTTATGATAAACTTAATTTTGAGCCAAAGTTACCCCCTAGGGCCAAAGTAACCCGGCTTTACGGTAGGTATAAATAAGTAATAACAGAAAACACAACAAACATTAAATTCACTCCACTCCGATTAACAAATAAAATGGTACCTAATTGGTAACCAAATTAATGCGACGCGCGCATATCTAAGGATTTGTTTTAGTACGCGCAAATTTCCGAGGCACCTACCCAATCAACAAACAATCAATATACAAAAATTCTACGAATCATTAACTATTCTCATAAAACAAAATTATGAAAACTTTTATTTGATTATCTATTAATACGTACAGCGCGATTTAAATATATTATTTATACATTTTTTTACGAAGTATTTTATTGATTTGGAATAATCTGCTGAATTTCGACTATTTCTGCCATATGAAAACTCTTTGGTCGGTTTAATAGTTACTTAAATGATACGAGTGTGGAAAGCAGGCGTTTTTCAGGCCGAGAGTCGGTGACTAAAACACGAGCGAACCGTGTATTTTAAAACCGACACAAGTAAGAAAAAGCCTACATTTTAACACGTGTATCACACAACATTTGACAATGCATTATGCGAGAAATATATCTCCGTAGTACCAACCAGGTCATGCAGAAAAGTACTTAGAAAATTTAAACCTGCACACGTGCGGAAAAGTATCACTTTCTGTGCATAAGTTTACCCTTAAAAATAACATTTTCGGAGCACAGATTATGCATTGTAAATGAAAAGTGACCGTCATTTTCAATAACTGACCGACATTTATTATAATTATAAATGACCGGTCATTAATGGCATGCAAGGTGTACGGCTTGACTTAGCATTAGCAATAAAAAATCGGAATATTCAAACGGGAAATTGTTTTAAGTCCTTTTTGTTAGTATTCATATTACTCTACTACTATCTCGTATAATACAGTGAAGTTTTGTACCATTGACAGAAATTTATTACCGTGAAAATGCGATACGGCAAGGTTGGTTTACTAAATCTGTACTAAGGTTTCTAAGAAGTTCAAGAAAATTGGCTGGGAAGTTGGAAACATTTTATCAGTAGGCGACTGCCATAAATTAAGATATATCAGAACGACCATGACGGTCAAAAATATCTGAACATAATAATTGCCATAATAATTGATGGTTGCTGAGATATTTGTGAACACTCTGAACGCTCGGATATATCTGATGATAACTGTACGTCTTCTTAGCCGGCATTCCCTTACCAACTTTCATAATTAATATAACTATTTTTTGGGGTTAACCTGCTAGTAATTAAAAGGATACCTACTTATTTTGTTTGGGTATTTGAATTGAGCATATAAAAAGCATTTAATTCATAAAAGTACACACAAATCAAGAGGAAAATAAGCGGAAATTTTAACATACGATGTTGTATAAGTTACGTAAATTAGATAACTCACGTCGATATAAAAAACTTAAACTGAATAAGGAAAAAGTATTCGGAAAACACATTGGACGAAATACACATCTAAGATCATGCCAAGAATATTGGGAGCTATTTCATAAAAGTGTAGTTAGTAAAATTAAATATTACTTAGTCTGTCCACATCCATAATACGTTCTGCCACAAGAGTTTTAAGTAATAAAACTTAGCAAAATAACAATACCAGAGTACAGAGTGGGTTCTATAAGACAAAAATTATGTGTGATTCCTTAGATCCTCATCTGTAGGTTCCAATTTTTATTCAAAGTTAGTATCTCCAGGTAATGCATTTCCACACCACGTCATCATAGCGGGAAAGTCAAAGGTAGATCATTTTAAACTAAAGTCTAGTAGCGAGTTGTACGAGTACCTGAGTAACGGTGATTGCATGATTATGAAATAATATTTTATGTCTATTCTGAAATATACTTTTTGTTTCCCTTGTCAGACAATGGCAACTTGATTTTGAGTTTGAAGTAGTTAGCTCCCATATCAGCACACCTATCCACTAGTTGGGCTAAGACAGTGGTTGTAACAGGGTGGGCTAACATTATCTCTAACTATTAGAGGACCTACCAGTATTCCAAAAAAAAATTGATAATTCAGCAATATATACTGAATTCTTGCCGTGTGGTGACGGCAGTAAGAATACATTTGTCACCGCCCCAACTCCTCCTGCGGGTGTCGTAAGAGTCGACTAAGGGATTGAAGTGTCACTTACCATTATTTAATAAAAGATTGTTGATGGGCAGCAGCGTCATCATAGTGGACACATTACTGCGATCGCCAATCCGCTTGCCTAGCGTGGCGATTATGGGCATTTACCTCCTAATGCGTCTATACGCATAGTTAATAGGAGAGGCCTATGTCCAGCAGTGGACTATCATAGGCTGATGATGACGATGATGACTGATACTGATACTGATTTCGACTGGAAGGATTAGAGATCCGTAAGCACCTATATAAAAATATCTTACCACAAACGACAGGTAGAAATTTTTTTCGACTTCAGGTGCACTTAAGAAGCAAAGAACAGCCGCCACCACCACAGGGTTGTCATCGTCGCATTCCCGTCTGTCAAACTCCTCCACGCAATAGTTTTCTTCTGTTCTGCCTATTTGTTGCATAGTACCGTCTAGATTCAAGCTATGCTTATCCTGCCAGTTTTCTTTGTCGGTCACATATCTTCCTCTTGGACATCGAATGAATGAACGAATTCCCAGCAAGTCTGAAGAAGGACGGTTACATTAAATTCATATTTGATATTTTTATAAAAGCCTCCCAGTGCCTACACAAGAGCTAGTTAAACAGAGTTGGTTGAACTTAAAGCTAAAAATTGAATAGACAGTAATGTAGCACGAGACGAATATTATTAAGCTAATGGTTTAGGTAAAAACGAGGCGAATAATGCTCATTAAGCGCTCATGTTTTTTCCATAAGAGATTAAATTTCGATCTAGTTAAGTCGCAAAAAACTCTTAGTGTAAAAGCTATACCTAATCAGTTTTTATATGACACACCTATCTTAGGATTCCGTACGCAAACAATAACAAACGGAACTCCAGAAGGTATACGAAGTCTCCCTATGATAAGGTCTGAATGGCGACTTCTATACAGGGTGTAATCGTTAAGTGTGGCTAGACCATAATTCCGTAAATATGACAGATATCAGAAAATTTCCAACTAATATCGAAAGACGTTACCCAACGAGTAAAATTACACTAATAACTTTTTTGAAATAAAATCAGAAATATCTCAAATATTAACTTCAAACCCTTCCATACATTTAGTACGTAACCGTTAATTCAAAGACTAGTTTAATATGAATATTATTTTATTTAAGAATAAATGTTAGGTAAATTATTTCATAAACGGTAGTATTATTATTTTATTACAATGTATTTGTACAAATAACAAATCTCTAACAGTTTTATCTCTTACGACACTCGACTTTCTTTAAGGCTGTAAGTCGTCGTACTAAATGTATGGGAGCGTTTTAAGTTAGTATTTTTAATATTACTTCATCTATTTAGAATAATTTAATTATGTAATTTTACTCGTTGGGTAACGTACTTTCGATATCAGTTGGAAGTTTTCTGATATCTGTCATATTTAGGTACGGAATTATGGCCTGGCCACACTTAACGATTACACCCTGTAGAAGCAGTCTTTGCAGAGAAAAGTATCTCCTAGCTTTATAGAGCACAGCGAGCTTATTGGATGTCAGCGTGGTCTCCCTTTCAAAGTGACTACGAAATTGAACATACGAAAGTGACAACAAATGGAAATTTCAACACCTTAGTAGAAACAGCGTGAAAAGCGTCTTCATTTTGACTTGGCCAGCTGCTGCAATAACGCTTATGTACGGTGCCTACTAGGCTTACTGCTCTATAGGTCGAATTGCTCAACCGATCCGATACTCTCGAAATAACGGGGAGCGCCCAGGTGAGGTCCATAGATCACGAAGAATCAAAAAGAAATTATAATCGAAATATCAATATTACTTTATTATAACTATTTTTTTTACTAGTTGATATATCCGAATCATTCTTCAATATGAATGAAGATGATGAAAAAAGTACACAATTAAATTGTTTTGACCGTTAATAATAAAAAAACAGTACCTAGGTACTTAATAAGATCGGTAAAATTAAGTAAAGATACATTTTAAATGAGTATTTGGTCCGATTCTGATGATTGATGATGACACTGATTTTTATTTACGAAAAATGAAGACATGGTTGACATGGTTCATTTCATTTGTATCTCATTTACTTCATTTTGAAAAGTAGGCATACTTTTAAACTTTTAAGTAGATTTTGAATAATGTGAACAAACTTTAGTGATTTTCAAAGTCACCTGTATTTGTAAAAAAATTATATGTAAATATGTATAGGTAAGGTAGGTTTATTTTGGATTAGTTGGAAAAAACTTAGACCTTCTGGGTGACATTCCTGGCCCGGAACTGCGAATTTCAGACATTTGTAAAATTTGGTTAATCATAATCACATCATTAGATGTAAATTAAAGACCAAACACAACATATCAAATATAAATTGTTAGCCTTCAAAAAATGCTCTATAAAAATCACCATAAAGATGTAAAATTAAGTGACGTGATTGAGAGCATGTCGGACCATGTTCAATATAGGGTTTCGTAGTTGGTCAAACACAGCTGGGCCGATAATGTTCATAATAGTTTTTTTTTTACGGATCTATAAGCCTTTTAATATTATGATATTTTCGGATTTACAAATCAAAAGTTAGAGAGGGAGGGGGGTGAAATTTTATGAAATTATGGATAGTTTTTATCTCCGAACTCCGAAAATATTGATATTAAGAAAATTGTATTTTATGACCCCTATTTTTGAAAGACCTTTCTAACGATACCCCACATGAAATAAAAAAAATCCCATTTATAGTTACTACCTAACTACGTATATGTACAAGAAAAAACATTTTTCGCACTATATTTTATTCTACCACTTTGTTAGCGTGATTAAAATACGTAGAAAACCGTCAAAACTACTAAGTTTAATGATAAAAGTAGTAGACCACTCAAATTCTTATTAATTAACAACGATTATCATTACTGTTCGAACACCCCTCGTATGCATAATAAAAATTCAATAGCATAATTGGGTTTTGTTGAAGTGGTTACGAAAAGCAACATAATCACCGTGAATCCGTAAGTTGAGGAACTGCCGAGCCGGTCAATGGTTTGCACGGAAAAAAACGGTAAAGATTGACTTACCCGGGAAATCTTTATATTGTTGCCTTAAAGGATCCAAATATATTGACATATTAAATGTTAACTCGTGGTCAGTATTAGGCACACAATCACTTCTTGTAGTTTTGCAGTGTCGGACTTTGAAGTGCTCGCCTACTGGACAACATTTTCTTATAGGGTATGCCCCGAAAACCGATGCATTATTAGCACAAACTCTAGCGACTAATCCACTGTCATCTCTTCTACGGTCCATGCACCATTCTCCTTCTCCTACTCTTTGTTCCCTTGCCATAGTTTTTCTTAAAGCAAACAAACTACTGCCGTAAACATCCAAGGAAAAGTCATTTGTCATCAAATCTATCGTGTACTGCGCCTCTTTGCAATGTATTCCAGTATCAACTTCAAATATACGGGGACCCACATTTTTTATTTCTCTTACTAACCATTTTTCATCAATGGTTTCATTAATGGGTGTACAGGCATTATTGATGATATCATAGGCTTGATTTTCTGGGCAACATTTTTTAATGCGATCAATATTCAAAATAGATTTCGTTGCGTTTTCAGTTTCATTAAATTTACATTTTAAAAGTACTGTTTTAGGAATATTATCCATTAATTCACCATCTCGTGTTTCTAAAACTAATCTATCATAACACAAATTATTTTGCGAAGTTAATTCCACCATCCCCTCTGTTTTGAGTTCCTCTAATTCATCTGTTTCACATTCATCAGGCATGCCATAGCTTACTTCTATATCTTTGGAAATAATTAATGGTGAGGTAGATACATCATATTTTAATTTAGTCGTTTCACGACCTTCACACTGAAAAATTGAGGTGTTATTATCATCAGTAATTTTCACCAGACTTTGATTTTCCGGACAACACTTATGAAATACCGTTAATTCGCTCGAAACACTTTTTACACTTATAAATGCTAACAAACACGTCACTAAGAGCCACATTTTTAAGTCTTTATTCATTGTTTTGTTATTTATCTAAATTTATTAGTTCACAACAGGTGGTTGGTGTCGATCGTCTTCGTGGGCATTGTTTATATAAATCGAATATGGCGGGCGGAGCGGCGTGCGGCGAGCGCGGCAGTGGCGGCGGCGTGGACCGGAGTGGCCCAAGCGCTGGCGGCGGGATGCCTCTGACGAACACTGGAGGCTGTTACGCCCTTGAAGAAATCACGCGACCGGCCTTTCCGCGTTTGTCTCGAGAAACACCCGGCGCTTTTGTGCTTTCAATATTAACAAAAACCACGCAGTTCGGAGAATAACAATGGACGGAGCTGACGGTGCCGAATTAAATTGTTTAGCAAATTGTACACTACACAGACACCGTTCATGTTCACAACATTGAGTCAACTTAAGATTGTCCGATTACTATAAAGACTTCGATTCAGGAACTTTTATCGGCACTGATAATGATAACAAACACGACACAAGAAAATGATTACGCAGAAGTTATATTTAGGTAGGTACATTTTTTATCAAATGTTTGGACTCTACGTATTCTGTACCTATCAGACTATAAAAAATAACAACAAAGAAGTATAAGGAGTTTATTTAATTTAATACACTCCTTATACTGCAATAATGTTTTTTTTTATAATAATAGTTGTATGTTTAGCATGCGCAAAGTTCTACATAGAATAAACAAAACAGTTGATGGATCGAGGGAAAAACATATCTAGGTCCTTATAAAAATCAGAGCAAAGTCCTTTGTTTCGTTAAAACGAAGGTTGCTTTTCCTTCTGATATTTTAACTACCCAGACATATTATTTGCGTGGACATCCTAAGTTGGGTTTGATGAAGAATGAAATTATGCGTAGGCATATCGTAGGTATACTTTCGAGTAGCAATTTAAAATGAATATTTCGAATAAAACAAGGTTTTGCTATGCACGTACTTAGCGCAAATGCCTATTTTTTCGAAAGTACTCGTAGATTTATTAAGTCTTTAATGACTTAATAAACCACTACATCTTCCAACGAATTAAAAAATAGATGCGTAATTTGCCAACTACAAGAAAATGTAAATTAAAAAAATAGAAGTAATAATGATGAAATCGAAGAACATTTTCTATTTTCGTTAAGAAATTGACACCTTTTTTACGTAGGTATCCAAACTAATCTGCAGGTGCTCAAAATGTTCACCCCCATCACGAATATAATTGATAGGGCCCTTCGCCATCTTTCCACAGTTGTGACATCTCTAATCGAAGCAAGTATTTAATTAGTAATTTCTCTCTCTCTGTCCGAAAAAGGACGGGCTTAAGTGACTTCCGACGACTTCTATCTGGGTTGTTAATGAAGGCATATCAGGGCTGAAAGTCTTACGGAACCCCTTGGAGATCCACTTTGACCGAACAAAACACGCAGGAGACAGGGATCCTAACAGACTCTCAGGTCCAATGAGGTTAATAAGTAGAATGAGCCATTACTCCCCAACAGCTCGCCACAAGCTGCCAAGGGAGACAGGCATTTTTTTTTATTTTATTAATTTTGAGTGCTGTAACTGTAACAATTATACTAGGTACCATACGTTTCTCTCCAAGAGACACGGAACATAATTATTGCAGTAGATATCCTCAAATAGCACAGGACTTTGAAAATATTTAAAAGCTGGGGCCAATACCACAAAACTTTACATGCGTAAAATTCTACAAAATTGTCAACTATTTGTATGGCAATTTATACAATTTTGTAGAATTGTACGCATGTAAAGTTTTGTGGGTTAGGCCACTGGTATGTTGGTAGGTTGGTGGTAGGTATTTACTGGTTCAAATAGAATCTTACAAAAAAAAGATTTCGTCGAATTGTTAACCTCCTCCTTATTTGAAGTTTGTTAAAAATAAACACCGCGGAAAAAAATCGCTAAAGTAAATAATCGAGAATAAATGCTCGCTGTAATTTAGGTAACTATCTATAGACTTGATAAAAAATACATAATTTCACAGGAAGACATTTTATTGCACTAACATTAACTTATTGCTACATAGGAGCTACCTTAAACACAACATTATGAAATAAAATGACTTTAATAGGGTAGTTGCCACATGTTGAAATTTCCAACTTATTATGCATTCGCGAATATAGACTGTTTTCTCTAAAACGTCTCTAAAAATCTCTATTTATATTCCGATAAAATATCCACAAGTAATTCCGAAATGTAATCAAACATTGAGGTTCTTTGAAGTTTTTAATTAAAAGGGCCTAAAAGATAGGACAGGATTTTACATTTAACGGAATTACGTCAATTTCATTCAATAAGGTCTACATTGCCGCGTACTTAAAAACGATTAGAAAAATAATTCGTATATTTATTAAATGAGCTTGTAGCTTTCGTCCTTGACGATGTAGCCCCTTTTGATTAAAAATGGCACAAATACATTTCTATTTTGTTTGCTTCAATGTTGGTTCCGTATAACTCGTATAAAACATGTAGGCTTTGGAACACTGCATAATTGTACCTATATACCTACATTGGGTTATAATCGAGACCAAGAAAATAAGTGGCACATGACAAGCCTATTGATTGGCACATAAATGAGTTAACCAACTTACTATACTACCTTAAACTTAAAAAGTTACAAGTTCAGAGGCTATTCAGCGTTAGGTACTTTATTTTATACCCTGTTGGATAATACGTAGCTACATTTAAAAGTCTCTACAAAGCTAATAGTGAACATTTTTGTTTCGTGTTAAGACAAATGTATCTGCAGCACTGCCCAGTGCCCCATGAGAGCCTGTCGCATATCACGGGAAATATTATTTAGGTACTCGCACTTGTTTTTCCTTAGGTATATTGTCTAGAAAGTAAATTAAATTCTTTTGTCAATACGGTTTTCATTTGATGACAATATTTTTAAACGGAAATCGTACACTAAGCAAGTGTAGTAAATTATCAAATTTACCTAAGTATGTTTTAATCTTTATTCCTTTCGTACTAAATATTGAAAAAAGTATGTACTTTTTGGTATTTTTATATATCTTAAATAAAGAAAATCATGTTTCACTAAGTACGCAATTTGGCCATACCGTTTAAGAATCTGTTAATTATTATCAAGAAAGACATCATTTTTTCGAGACTGTTGTTATGATAAGATTTTTTTTTTCATCTTCAATAAGAAAACATCTACTTACGTATCTAAATAATTATCTTTAGACCAATTTTAGATTGTTCTGTCCTCTCAATTCTGATTATATCCGACTAGTGCTTAGTTAAATATCGACTATTCTATCGATATCCATACCAACATTTCATGAATTAGAAATGTATTCATCAATAGTAGTTTATGCACCGTACGTAATGAGAAGCATTGCGATCTAAAATTAATAAACAATAATATGTCAATAATACCTAGTACCATAGAACAGTTACAAAACCTTGAATATCGTTAAAAAGTTCAAAGTGCGCTTGTTAAGTTTATTTTTACATGTTCAAGGCGAAATTATTCACAAGAAATATTAGAATGTGTTGACTAAAAAAGTTAGTGTTTTAATTTTAAAAATCTTATAATTTGACTGGAAAAGAAGTGGAACTACTAGGGAAACATAATAAGTATAATCTATAATTTTTCAAATTTAAAAATTGTTCATATAGATACCGATAGAATAATCGGTATTTCATTTCATTAACACTAGTGGAAAGGTCTTTTTTGCTCCCGTCGTCCGGGCTTTGAATAACTATAACTATCAAACTGATAGATGTGGTATAAAAAAGTTTACTTAAAAAATAATATCGTGAGTTATAATGACACCATTTAACAATTGAGTCCATCTTCTATTGTAATAACATGTTAGAATAAATTTTAAAGCATTTTAATTTGACGGCTCCAGGCCTCATCATCGTGACCGGCCACACGAGTACGGATGCATGTGAAACATTCACGAAATGTTATGTATGCTCAGTAGTGCGTTTTAGAGGTTCAATGACAGCCGCAACTCTTAACGACCATGTTCTTGTACTTCCGTAGGATCACGTTGGCGTCATCCGTGTAGTAAAGGACCGATATCGGGGAGAGCTTGATCGGCGCACACGATGGTTTCGGAACCTGAAATAAATAAATAGCACTTAAAAACATAGGTATACATATTTAAACTTTAAAGTGGGACACAAACTGCCTACTTATTAACCTTATTCAATTCAAATCTTTACACACAAAAATGATACATAGACGCCATCAAAGAAATATCATGGCTACATATCGTTCTCCCGGCCTTTATTTAATTAATACCAATTTTAGACCTCTTTACGAGTAGGTTACCAAACTGCCATGACTTGAAACATTAATTGTCATAATGTCTACATCATAGGTAGTACAGTTAGCAAGAATCCAGCCAATTTTCGGCCTTAATGTACAAACGAAAACAGACCATTTTTTCCCCCGTACTTAATTAAACAACTTACTTTTAAGGGCATTTATCTGAGCGTTTCAACCGCCGTGACTTCGGTGGCAATATTATGAACCGATTTCCGTGGGTATCTCATATTTTTTTTGGATATATTGGTAGTTGTCAACCACGTCTACCAATAAGTTTATTCAAAAGTTCTTGCATCTCTCACGGGATTCGTGTGATAACGCTGCCACCGAAGTCACGGCGGATGAAACGCTTGGAGAAATGCCCAAATTCAAATTACTCAAATGCTTAAGAAATAATACATAAATAAAATATGCTAGTAATTTGTACTAACCTGCGTGGGATTCAAAAGATGTACCAAGGTTTGCACAATAGCGTGGTTGGTAGCATTTTTATGTGCGTTTAGGGGAAAGTTGCACTCCCCACTGCAATAGAAAGCACCGTAGCCGTCTGGCGCTATAATCCAATCCTGAAATCATATAATTTTATTATTATTACTGAATATTGAAATATATCGTTATGCTCATTGTGATGATATATTTTTTAAATATGGTGTCGTATTGCAATACTACACGAAAATGGAAAATATCGGCGTCATCGACGTCGTCATCGTTGATAATTTTTTTATCTAGATTTTACGTGTATTACAGATAAAGCACAGGAGAAGCCTGTTAGCCTAAGGGTCAATTAGAAAATGAAAATGTTGCTCACCTGCCATTCTAAATCCTTAAAACTAACATACAAAGTTTGAATTTCACAGCTTCGAGTTGTCCAGTGCGATGTGTCTGCAACAATATTAAGATGGTAAATCAGTTGATGCACGAAGACATTGAACTCAATAACTGTACCTACACACTTAAAGCCATTGTTGTTATTATAAAACAAAAGACAAAAAACGTACTCAGCCAAACAGACGGCCTTCGACTATACATAACATGGACGTCTAACGTTATCGTCAGCTCAAAAATTCCCCCAAAAAACCATTGTGCAATTGAGCCGGACAGAGGTATCGCTTTTTTTAACACCGCGCATATTATGTCGGCTTAGCATCATTGAGAAATGTAAAAAGAATTTATAGTCAATAAAAACTCTGATGGACCAATCAATCACAACAAAGAAATTAATTTTCCCCACACTAGCTCGGAAACACCTACTTCCTTCACTGATTTCAGTGAGGGAAGTTGCATTTTAATCACTTGTGAAGGAAGTAAATTGACAGATGAACCGTGAAACGTTCAAAACCATGGAACGTAAAACGCTGGTATGGCTATGATTCGCTGATTATTATTTCATTTATTCAAGATAATAAATTAGATTTTTAGTATTTCATAAAAACCTATCGCAAAATCTTATCATATTGGACAAAAACCAGATAGTATACTTTTACATTCTGAACGCAACCCGCTAACACTGACGTCTTGTACGTCAATGTTGCCAACTTATAAAAAAATACTCGAATGTACAGTTTTGGAAGGAAAGTTTCCTATGTAATATCTTACCAAAAAGTAGGCAATTTAAGTTTACCTCACACATTTTTTAAAATGATTGATGTTTTAAAGCTGCCGGATACAGATTTTATATTTAAACATGATAGAAATTTTGACAATTTAATTAATGTAGGTAGGTTTTATTGTAATTATAAAAAAAACTGATTTGTTGCATTGATTGTTTTTTTTACACGTTCGTAGCTGCTTCCTCGCTTTAGTGTGGGGAAAAATGTTGTGTTACACATGGGAGCAAAGTTTGTTTAATTATCGTGCCTTAAAACCCTCGCAACGCTCGAGTTTCCATTTTTAAACAACTCGCTTCGCTCGTGGTTCAACTATGGAATCTCTCGCTAGCTCGGGTCTCAATATTGGCACGATGATTAAACAACCACTTTCCTCCCTTGTATAACAAATAACTATTACGTGATGTTTCGCACAGGGGGTGAAGAGTCAACGAAATTTCAAGACCGTTTTTAAAAGCAATTTAATAGGGCGTGTCGTGCATGCTTCTATGTTTTATAATGTGTATTTGTTCGTAGAAGATGGCTCTTCCCCTTACGGTAATAAATTGTATGCAGATAACATCAGTTGTACAATGCTATTTAAAAATACTATAGTAGATACGTAAATACTGAGAATGAATAATAATAAGTAGTAAAAGTAAATAAACTTCTTGAAAACTGACCTGTGACACAATCCTATTTGGAATACTACAGTAGGTACGTAGTAGAGATACTGAGAACAAAAAAAAATAATTTAAGCATCTTGTAAACTGACCTGTGAGCGGATTTCTGAGATAATTTTCTGAAGACCCCGAGTTCCGCCAGCGCCGCGCCTCGCGTTTCCGTCGCCCGCTGGCGTCCGCGGCGCTCAACTTGGGCCCGCTCTTGAAAAACGCTACGAGGAAAGGCTGTTTGCCTTCCACTATTGCCCCTCGCGGCTCCTCTAGCCCGATCTCCTCTGGTTTCATGTGACGTTCTGAAATATAGGTGTCGACTTAAAAGAGATAGGTGGGTCATTTGCAGAAAAAGTGTACCTTTTAATGTCACGAAAATAAGTATGTAAATTGAGATTTCTCAGTTTAGTTACTCCCATACTAAAGGTATGAAAAAATCTGTAACAAATTTGAGATTTTTTTAATCAGTTTCGTTATATTTCGTTTCATACATTTAGTATGGGAGTAACTAAACTGAGTGATCTCAATTTACATACTTATTTTCGTGACATTAGGGACAATTTTTTTTGTTCCATAACTGAAAAGTACGCACGATGCCGAGTAAAATGATGTATTACAGTCCATGATCGCAAAAAAAATTAAAAGGTACACATTTTCTGCAGATGACCCAGGTACCTTTAGTTAGAGTTAGAGATATGTATGCGCCTTTTTAGTAAAACGTCCCACTTTGCTATAAGTACGCTTGGACATATAATTCATATAATCATTCCCTCCATACGGTTACCGACAAAGTGGGACAGTATTTTATTCAAAAGGTTAGCAATTAATGTTTCTATAACTGTTAAAATAAATTGTAAAGAGATAAAACACACACTATAAAAGGGTAAAAATAGAATGCAATGTCTTACATACATAAGCAGAACGTTCCTGACTGACAGATAAGAAACAGCGTCAGAAGTAGCTGAGATACCTATTTGAAATGCAGATTAGGTAACGTTTTAGATCTAAACAACATGTAAAGTCAGTCTTTGTGTGACATTACTTTACAGCTACTTGTTTGCGACTAGATCTAGATTACAAATTAAACATACAAATGTCATCGGTAGGAGTAATCAGATAACTTTTTGACCAACTCTGCACCCAGGGGCCCTTACAGGAGTCGCAGATTAAAAGGCTTCGTCAAGTTTCGAGCCAGTCTTCAGGTGGCAAAGTAACTGACTGCGATCTGCTAGTATGGGTGGATGGTAACGTTTAGCGAGCTTCTATGTAGCCACTCACTACATTTATATTATGTAGTTTATAAATAATTATTGTCCGTATAATGCTAAGGTGCCCGTGAGTTATTTATCACAATCGCAATTATCCGCGAGCGCGGAGAGCCATAGTTCGAACGCATTAGGTTTTTTTTTTTAGTAATTCAGACGCTAGTTGTAGTTGTAAAGACATCGTATCTCTACCATGACAATAAAAAACTTTAGCAAACTATTCAGTCATTTCCATAAAAATGTGGCACATCAATGAGGTTGAGGCATCTGAAACGTTCAAAGAAATACCCATTACTATTTTCAGCACGTATTCGAAGGACAGTGATAAAGTACCTGGCTGTGAGTGCGGGTGGATGGTGATGAAGAAGCCGCGGTTGTCCGCAGGGGCGGTGAGCCACGCTCGGAGCGCGTCCGTCACATTCAGTTCCAGCCATCCCTCTGACGATGCGCTCGTGTTCACTGCTGCTACCTTCTCCAGCTGTAGATTCCTGTAACGATAAAAAAATATTTCATTATTTTTACTGTAATAATATAAAATAAAAATAAACTGATTAAAACCTTAATTGTTTTACGAGTTGAATGAGTTTTCTGTGTAAAATTGCCGTCTTTAAATTCTTGATTGAATTGAACTTTTAATTTTCCTTATGGGACTGCCCTGATTTCACCAGCATGAAATCATACCTTTGTAACCAGCAACTCATAGACATTTTTTTCAGTATAGAAAATTACCCCAAGCTATTGACGCTGATGACTCGATGCGCGACGACGGTATAAAGAGCAGCAGGGTCGTCGGTGTGCGCCGGCGCCTGGTGCAAGCGCAGCTCGGCGGACAGAAGCGCGGCGGACGGCGGCGAGCC
Source organism: Thaumatotibia leucotreta (assembly GCA_025490895.1). Lineage (NCBI taxonomy): Eukaryota > Metazoa > Arthropoda > Insecta > Lepidoptera > Tortricidae > Thaumatotibia > Thaumatotibia leucotreta. Next base: position 8,054 of record JALPQI010007544.1, on the reverse strand, counting down.
GGCCACCTCGAACCACACGTGTCGACCGTGTTCGTGCCGTAATGCTCCCAAGTGATGCTCTAGAAAAAAAAAACAAAAATCAATCAATTGCAGTCCTAATGACGCATCGAAGGTTCTATACTTTAAATTATCGATAGATAGCCACTCAATACCCTTGGACCAGAGCCACCCACGCCGGTGCTACCATAGATCTTCCTCATGACGCCGTTATCAGCTAGGGGCCCACCAATTCGACGGCAAGTCACCACCTACCTCAATAACATGTGATTACATTGTTATGGCAGCTGGCAGGTATCCAAACCTTTTTAACCGACTTCAAAAAAGGAAGAGGTTCTCAATTCACTGTTTTTTTTTCTAGTATGTATGTTACCCGATATCTCCGACTTCTCCGAGAATCGTGAACAGATTTGATTTTTTTTTTGTAATCGAATGTGTATAACCCCGAGATGGTCCCGTTGGCACCAAGTTGAGGTCTCATGATGGGATCTTGGAGAATTCGAGAGATCTCTTCAAATGTTATATAGGTACCTACATGTATGGCGCTTTTGGTAATTTTAATTCATTTACAAGCATTTGCATTCAGAAAGTAAGATTTAATGATATGATGAAACCAATGATGGAAACAAATCGGGGATCTTGGAGAAATCGGTTGACATCGGTTTTTTTAATTTTTTATTTTGGTGATTATTGGTGAATAGCCTAACTTAACTTAAGCCAGCCGACGCTCACCAGCATCCTATGGTGATGCTAGAATAAGTAATGGGCTATCCATTACTTATTCTATATTATTTGCAACAGCCTCAACGACTACTGGTATATATTCAGGCAGGCCCATCAAAATTAATTTATAGGGATTCCGATTCTCAGGAGGTAGGTACGAATACGAACTAATAATGTTAATAATTATCAGGTTTAAAAATACGATTATACCTACCTAACTTTAATAACTAGCAAACAATTGAAATTTACCTAGTAATCGTTTTTTACTTTCGTAACATGATAATTACTATAATTACGCTTTTTTGAAGTACCAGTTTGCCTCGTTAGTGATAGTCTGGCTAAATGTATTAAATCAAAATCAAATCAAATCAAAATATGTTTATTAGCCAAAAAATACATTGCATACTGATAAGTGTTACAGTGATCCCCACACTAGGCAAGGCCTGTATCGTGGGGGCCAGATCAAACAGAATTTCCAAAAATAATGCGAAGCGCAAGTGAACTAACAGGTTTTGAACATTTTAATATATCTAATATAATGTTAGGTTAAAAATTAAACTATTGGTATAGTAACTAACAGAATGAACATTTAAATGATGGGTTTGTGTACGTGATGTGTAAGTAGTGTATATATGTGTGTGTGTGTGTGTGTGGGTGAAGATAGTGTGCGAGCAATAATGTGTAAATGACTAATTTAAAGATGGCAAATTATTAGTATGTTGCTCGGTACCTTACCTACTTAGTAGACTTAGGATACATATGTACTCACTATAAATAGTTTAACAAAGATTGACTTCATAGACTACACATAGGCACATACACGTCTGGACGACAATGATTACATATTCCATTCAGATTCACAATCGATCGATACTATGGTATGCATAGCTGCTATTGCAATTCCCAACTTGTCTCAATCACCTACAAGACTCGACAATCAAACTACAAACTGTTCCAGAAACTACAGTGAGTACGTAATGGATATATGTATAAGATGTAATATAAACAGACACAGTATGTTCATACCTACATAATATAAGTGGTCATAGAAAAGGCAATTCGCATGCAAATATAAGGAGAAATCAGAAGCAGGTGTCCATTCGAGTCGTTCCGCGGGTGTAATACGAGCCCAGTGCACGTGTACTGTTGCTTTATTAATTACATTACCACGCCTTGAATTCCAAATTTAGGCATTATTTATTCTGATTATTGCGTCAATCAATATCTACTGAGGTAACCCATGCACGTGTTTATACATAAATAATCAACAATTTTGCGATAATGCTAGCTGCTAAGCTGCGAATTGTAAAATACACATACAGCTACCTACCTACAGAAGGGAAGTTTCTGGGAAGTGGACTGATAAGTTTTCCTTGAACTGATTGTGTTCTAAACATAACACACACCACACACGATCAACAAACACTTTATTCTATAAGTAAATGCGATTGAAATGAACAAATTTTCAAAAATATTCAGGGGGCCAAATCTGCGTTCCAAAACCTCACTGGTAACGTGGTAACGGGAATGTGTCCACCCAGTGAAGAAATGGCTATGTTTGGTTGAGGTATGTGCGGACAAATTTTAAACGACTAAAAAGAAAATTAGGAAGTGAAATGTATTTTGTAATATGTACATATACAGGACGTCCCAAGAACTGCACGAACCTAGTGATATAATAAAGCTCGGATATAGAGGACCGAGGACCTTGAGGCAATGAGGACTCACTCCCATGTATTTTCGGAGTTATTTTATAATTTTTATTCTTCACTTATCGCCGAATTATGCAACACAAGCTTAATTTAAGTGAAAATTAATTAAAACAAGGCAAAAGCTTTCTGAATAGTTCTAAATCAAGCAAAGGCCACCAACAGACATAACAAAAAACAAAAGACGCACGATAAAATGTTAACATATTTGATCGTTGTTACTTTTTAGGGGCCAAAATAGCAAACACGGAACCCTTATAGTTTCGCCATGTCCGTCTGTCCGCAGCATAGCTCAGTCAGTGGCCGTTACTAGAAATCTGCAATTTGGTACAGGTATACATATAAATCATGCCAACAAAGTGGTACAATAAAAACTAAAAAAAAAAATGTTTTTCGGGTATGGATGAATGGATGGTTTTTTTTTTATTTGCTGTAATCCTATAGTGTGGGGTATCATTGAATAGATCTTAAAGAAACTTTTTTCTAAAGTCGATATTTTCGGAAATAATCGCTGCAGACGAAAATTGCTTGGAGGTGACGTGCTTGGGCCCTCGGGGTGAAGCTCCGGGCCTTATTCGGCCCTCCGCTAGGACGGCCTTCGGCCTCCCAACCTGAAGCTCGCCCTTCGGGCTCGCTTAACTTAGATTTATGTTGGTTCTGGTAATGTTCCGGCCTTCCGGCCCTCCTGCTACGAGGCCATCGGCCTCGCCCAAAATTGCTGGGGCGGGGGGCCCGCTCAGGCCCCCGGAGTGAAGCTCCGGGCCTTCGGCCCTCCGCGGGGTCGGCCTTCGGTCTACCGCGAAATTCGGAATCCGCAAATTCGAGGATTTGTCCCTCTCACTCTAATGACATCTTCGTTGGAGTGACGGAGAAAAATCCTCGAAATTTACGTTTTTCGATTTTCGCGGTAATAGACCAGCGAGGGCAGCTGCTTAATCCCGCATTGCTATGCAAAGGTTATCTTAAGGCCAAGCCACACCGGGTGCGTGTGCAGCACGTGCACCTCAAAATATACGAATTTCGATTTTATGCGGAAGTAGACTTGTCTACGACTCACCCTCACCTTTAGGCTTCCTACTATAACCTTAGTAAAATTTGAGGAATTCGTGACATTCATGGCTTATGAGGTATTTGCGGTACTATTACTATTAGGTATAGGTATACAGGGTGCTCGTGAGGAACGCGCATACTTTAATCCTATATTTCTTAGGCCAAATAAAGGCTAAAATAAAATGTTATTGATTTTAGGACAAATTCGCAATATAAAAACAATTACTCTCGATTTTTGATGTTGACGATAGGCCCTCGGGTTTGTAAGTAAACTTTTTAGTATTCCTAACGAAGAGCTCGGAAAGTGTTGTTAATAATGACCCAAGGCAGACGTCTGAATCATAAAATAAGATGAAGATTTTTTTATGTTGTGCCGGGCTGTCGCCAGCCCACCCGTGGGTACCGCATATCGCCTCAGTCCCGCCGCAGCACGGTGGCATGCGGTGAACTGAGTCATTCTCTACCTGGGCATAACTACCTGGGATAATTACATTTTTAACTGATAACTTAAGCCTACAAAGGGACTTTTGTTTTGCGATTTTCATTTCCCAGAATTTTCATACGAACGTTTTTTCACTGAAATTATAAATGAGTTATTCTACGTCCCTAGTCATTGCAGCCCCGGGGGTCTTTGCCTCATGCCTGAGGCCAACTTTTAAGCTAGTATGTTTTGACGACATGATCACATAAGTCTATTACCTATGTACCCATCTGCCAAAAGTAGGTGCCTGTTAAGTTTCATTGAGTAGTTAACTAGTTACATAGGTAACGTTTTCGATTTCTTCGCCTATATCTACTGGCTCTGTGATTCAACTTATGTAAAACGTATTCTAAATCTAAGTTTTATTTATTAAGCAACAAGTGGGTAAACATATGTTGCACTTTTAGGCAAATCAGCGAACATAAGAAATACCTTCTGACGTTACTGACCTACGTAGTTGCAATTGATATTTAGATACACGACATGAGGTGCGTCAGCCAGGGTTGCCACACGTACTGTAATAATATGTGGTATTGTACTGGAACTGTATTTTTGCTCTATGTACTTTACGATTTACGAGATGCATAAAGTCCTAAAATACATTTTCTCAAACTTGAAATGAAATTTGAAATTTAGGTACCTACTTCAAATTGACCAGTAGGTACACTAGGTACCATGACGCTGGTTCGATGACTGAACTTATATGTTATGACATTTCATAACTATGTACTTTGCAAATAAGTACCGGAAGTAACCTGCTTTAAAAATTTTAATACCGGATCTAACTTTTTTTGTTGTAGATTCGTTTCGCTCTTGACTTATTTGTTTGTGTACTGTGAAACTGTCTTCAGATTTTATATATCATTGCAAGTTTGAGAAAAGCACTATACTTGGTTCGTCTGGAAATTAAGCTTAGCAGGCTTTATATCCCTATTCGGCCTCGCAACGGTCCGTCAAATATACCTACCTATTCAGCATGCTAATGCTAAGTTTGGTTTTGATTTCCCGGCGCCCCTGCAGTAATTTTGTAATCTCTTATTCCTATTATCTTCCAGATACTGTATTTTTTCTATATGTGTTTTATTTTTCATACTTTTAATCGACATCTATACTCGTATATCTTAAACAAAGTCTGGCAACCCTAGCGTCAGCGCACGCATCCACAAATAAATCTCAAAATTCATAAACTTATCGTGGATTTATATACAGAAGTAAGATCACGGAACCCATTTGACATCGGAGAGTCATTATCGATTGAACCATGTTACCTATATTATCATATTTGATTCCTAACGTCTCACTCCCTAAACCAGCAATGTACCGCAAAAAGCTCTGCAGCCCTAGTTCGAACTTCGATTTCTGCAAATTTCCAGGATTTGGTCGTCACGCTAATAATACCCTTGTTGGAGTGACAGAGAGAAATCCTCGAAATCTGTGGATTTCGAAGTTCGCCGTAGTAGGCCTACGAGCTCATGACAAACAAGCATAATTATCTAATACGAAGATGATACGAGTATGCTAATTGTTATCCCGCTATGAGCTCGGTACTTCTCAGTTGAGTACCTAGTGTATAATAAGTGTAAGAACTACAACCGAAGGCTCTGTATCTAATACAGAATTTCAAGCTTAAATTAAGTCGTAGTAGGTAAAGTTTTAAGTAAGTTTGTATGGTGTGAAATAATTACAAAATTATTATGACGCGTTTTAGGCATCTCCATTATCAGACCCTGTCATGGCACTGTAAAATTGTTAAAAATAAGTAGGTATTTAGGTACGTCATTTTACTTATCAACGACACTACATACTAAATTTCTAGCTAAAATCTCAACTAGAGATCTTATACATACATACCTCTGCTACTGGTACCTACATACTAACTAAACAAACTTAATATAAGTTTGTATAATGGAAATATACTATTGAAAATCTACTATCATATTTATATACATTTGTTTTCTATTTACGAATGGTATATGTATGTAAGTAGGTACTCGTAGATTGATACTGGATGCAAACAATTCAATCGATTATCAAATCTTACAATGGCTAAATATAGGTATCGTTATTTCAACAACATGTTAAGGATACAAAACACCGTAAATACCTAGGTACATAATTATAAGCCATGCATCTCTGCGTCTACCTACGCATTGCGCCGCCGGTAAATTAATGTTAATTCCTTAAACGAGAAGGAAGGATATATTACTCACTTTTACTCTGGAACGTCATAATGAGATCGCTTTCGTCAATGGCATGATGTTCGTCTGCGCTGAGAGCCATGTCGGAGCTGCGAGTGGGGCGCGCCTGCTCGTGCTCCTCCGCTAGTTGCTTGTACACGTCCAGGAGGAAGCTGGGCGCCGAGCGGTCCAGCGCCGCCGCACGCGTGCGCCGCGGCCGCTCGCCCAGCCCCAGCAGCTCCAGGATCTCGTGCTCAACCACCAGGCGCTCGTCCCGCGTCATCGCATGCTGGATCACCGTCTGATCGATCCCGTTGTCGATATACAACCCCGAGAGAACGGCCTCCGCAGTCACAATAAACAATGTCAAACACACACATCGCCACGCTGTACCGACCATGATGATGCGTAAGCGCGCGCTCGACTGGCGCGAGAGGAGCGGAGCGGCGCGCGGTGCGCGGAGGCGCGGACGGGATCAACGCTGAACCTGCCCACTCAAGGTGGGCCGCCGCACTCGCCACTCTCCCCACTACTAAAGCTACGTTTATACTGGCGTAAGCGCAGCCACTGTAGCAATGTAGCCGGTATAACAAACCGGTCTGCAACTTGTAATGTATTGTTTCCACGAACGAAACATGAACAAAGCCCCATTTAAGGGCTCATACTTATTAAATAATAATACCTGTATTAATCAAATTAGGTATGACTGTGCCATTAGGTATTTTACTTACGTGTATTACTTATGTGTATGCATTTGAGCTTTATGAGCTTTGAGTAGCTTACAGATTTGAGCACGCTGACGCTTTAAGTATAAGTGATACCTACTAGTACATCTACTTTTAAAATTCAATTTAATTACTAGTCATAGTGTATGTGTCTACCTAGTATGTATTAGCAAAGTTGCACTTGGATCTACTGCTTTTGACCCATGTGTCAACATTTTATCGCGATGATAACGCCTCTTCATGCATCCGTCCCTTTGTACGTTGCAATTATGTAGATTATATCAATTATGTATATTAATAAACTAACTTTATATCATTTACGTCTTTACTGGCAGATTCGCAAGTGTAAAGTCCCACTTAATTTATTAACTATTGGAACCTCTAATCGACCTGTTTCATATTTTAATGTAGCTAAATTGGTATTTAAATGCCAATATCGAATTACGTTTCTTTAATCTGGATGGAAAATTATAGATAAATAGGTAGTCGTTAGTAGTCTGTTTGGCAACTGAAAAGGTTGATAACGCATATGTGACATCTCTACAATTACTAACACCAAGTTAACAGTTACAGCTTTGCTGGTCTATCTGTTCATACGCCTATTTACTATTGGGGATAAATGAGCAGTTTAGCAAATAAGTGGGTACCTACACCAACCGAAAGGAGGAAGTGTGAACAGGGCTTTAGGCGCATACTTTCAATATGATGAATAACGTAAACAATCCAAGAGCGGCACTCGACCGCGCTCAGCCCAACCTCATTCACTCCTGTATAGTTCGTGAAATATAAATTGATAACTTTCTAGGTACCTACATTATAGTAAAAATAAACATTCAATTTATATTTCTCGAACTATACGAGTACATGGAGAACTCGCCACAACATTTGACTTTGAACATTTTATATTACTTTCTGAAGTGTTAGTGGTTTTCAATGCGATCCCTATTTCAGGCTGAATAAACGATATAGGTCGCAGCTAGGTTCTTACAAAATTTATTGTGGTGTACAGTCAAAGACAAAATTACGAGTTGGTGTACACAAAAATGTTAAAAAATATATCCCAGTGCACTTTCATTCTGTGCAATAAGAACGTTGTAACATTGTTTATGAGCTTCTTGAGGATTATTTCGATACTTATTTTTGCACTTGACTGTACTACCTAATATGTTACCTACCTATAGGTATTGAGGTT
>JALPQI010007543.1:0-15943 GCA_025490895.1 Thaumatotibia leucotreta | reverse complement strand
TGTAAGAGTAGCCGCTTATTGTTATATGTAGAAATAGCCTCCTTATGGCTTCAAAAATTAATCCTTACATAAAAAATGGGTTTAACAATATTGGACCTATATCAAGTTAAGAGCTCCAAAATCAAAATTTGTTTTTTTTTTAACAACGATTTATAAATAATTAACTTTTCATAATGAAAGTTCTAGATTTCTGCAACATTTTATACAAGAAGTTTTTTATATACATGGAGAAACATGAGTCGTGAACAGTAATACGTTTTTCTAATTCTATCAAAAACTAACAATTGAATGCTCCACAAGTCATTTAGAAATAGTCATGTTTTTTGACTTGATGTGGGGCATTTAATTGTTAGTTGTTTAAAGAGTTAGAAAAACTACTACTGTTCACAACTCATGTTTCACCCTATACTTTGTCCGTCAGTTAAAAGTACCCGGTGGATCGAGTTCCTAGCACATAAACTACGTACACGCGTATTTGTGCACACATATGAGGTTTTTACAACCCGTATTCTTTGTTTTACTCATAATCATAACAGTAAGTTTACAGACAGACAGACAAACTGAAAAAATGTCACACTGATGTTCATTACATTCGCCTTTTTCGAATTCTTCATAATTCGTTAAGTAAAGATTTGGCCCTAAACATCAAAGTATGTATAAAACTTAATACGGTACCTCCAAACAAGGTGAATTTCATTATTAAAAATCGAATTATACTTACGATCTAGCTTAAGGTCTAGTAACAATATTGGCTACTTCATAACTGCTATCTGATTATGACGAACACCCAGAACCACGAACCTTTGATACGAAGATAAGTGTGATCTGAAAAAAAAAAACAATTGTAAGGTCATTATCAAAATAATCACGTATCTCATCCTACCTCTTATTATTTTTCCTTTGGGTTGTAGTTTTATGGATCTATTATTACTATTATTCAACGTAACAATAATGTACTTTGACGAATGAAAAAATCGATTGAAGATCGAAATTTTGTAAACAAGATAGCTAAGTGTATTCTCAGAAGCCGAGGATTGCGACGAGGCAAAACGCAATCAATTGGCGTTATGACGAACAGTCAAACAATTAGAACTTGAGTTCTATTCGGGAGTCTATGTCAATTAGTATGCCCATTCAAAAAAAAAAACAAATTAGTAGGAGATGCCTACGTCCAGCAGTGGACTGAGATGCTGATGATATGAAGTGTAAGGTTAGCATTCCGAGTGCGTAGCCAAGATGCCTATTGACATAGATTTGTCAGATAAATATAAATGTCCTTTTCTTATATATGCCCGGGGAAAAGGAAAATGATAAATTTGTCCAGCGGATATATTGAAACGGAGACTGTGAAACTGGCCGTTAGTCTATGATCTCACCATTCCTCGTTGCTTTTACTAATTTCGCTCCCAGATTCGCTGACAGAAGTCGAACGAATACTGATCGAAGTCTCTTTAAACTGGCTGATGAAGTCCAGAAGTTTCTGAAGGTTTCTCTGCGTCTTTATCTGGTCGGCTAGCAGTTGCCTCTTTTCGGCGTTGTGGTCGTCCAAGTTTTCTTTGAGAGTGGCCGCGCGGGCCTCGAGTTTGCGTAGTTCGACGCACAGTTGTATGTTTTTCTCTTGTAAGCGCTTGCGTTCTGCTAGTTTATCTGAAAGGTTAATACATGTTTACACGCAGAGAAATCGGTGACAAACAGAAGTACTGAATCGAATTGTTAAAAGTAGATTACAACCATTCTAGTTTGAAATACTTAGTCCTAGTTACCTTTATGTTTAATTATTAAGTCGAACTAATCGTATGTTTCATTATATTATTTGATTAATGTAGAACACAATAAAATATCATTGAAATAAAACATCAATAATTATTGCATCTTATACAACAATGATGATAATATATATAAAATGTATTGTATGTACTAAGAAAAAGAAATTCGCATTTAATAAATGATTGAGTTCTGATTAATGATCTAAAACGTTATTTGTGGACTACGTGTCTGTCTGTAATCTAAACAATAATCTTTTTATTATAATTATATTATTGTTTGCAATACATATTGTTCCATGTATAGTATACTACTCGTTCAGTTTGGTTTACTTTTAAATAGTGTCATGGTTTTACAAGAATATTATAGTAAAGCCTACTCCGTAAACAGTAATCAGTACATTGTATATATTATTCTGTACTATTCGTTAGTGTGTTTTAAAATGTTTAAATTAATAATGTTACTATAACAAACGAAGTAGTATTCATAGCAAAGTATCGTGTTCTGTTCACTTAAAATTGTGTTTTTGTAAACAATCAAAACATTCGCACAACAAAACGAACAGTTTGGTTTGACAGCCGCGACTCCCGCGCTGCCCTGTCAGCCGCCGCCCGCCATTGTGTTCTAGACCGCGCTCAACGAAGTTTCGTTTGTTTCGTTATTTGCTGTAAATTCAAGTTTGAGTGTTTTATTTAATATTTTGTGTTATTTCACAAAGATGGATGGGGAAGATGATGGTGATATCCCACAGTTATTGCAGCAATGGGGTTTACCTGATTATATTAATACATTTGAACGTAAGTTGTTATTTATTTAATAAGTGTTTTGATTCATGTTGTCCCGGCAGTTTTCGGCCATAGCATCTTTATTTACATATTTATGATATTTTCAGTAAACAATGTAACTATATCAACACTCTCGATGCTAGACAGTTCTCTAGTTAAGGAATTAATCCCTCCAATTGGAGACCGAGCCAAATTTTTAAGAAACTTGGACAACTGGAAAAAACTAATAAACCCAGAAGAGTGCCCCGAAATGTCATCTACCAGTAGCAGCCCCGTAAGTATCTCCTACTTTTAACATGATTCTATTAACTTAACCTGTAAGTAATGTAAACAAGTCTTAGATGGCGAATTTAATCAACTTAGAATTGTTGTTTTGATTAGAAAATTTGCAAATGTACTTATAGAGTCCTGTTGATATTACATTAAATTGTTTCCGTCAAGCTCTGATGTCTGATGACGGCACCAGGTGATGGATGATGGAATCTTCAATCGTTACTAGTAAACCCTTCAAATTTAGTTCATCTTGTTTGTTTTTACAAGTATACTTATATAAGTAATAGGTACTTTTAATTATAATTGTATTTTTGCAGGCCCCTATGTTTGTAGACATCCTTAATCCCAAACACAAACAAATACGGAGTGTGAGTGAATTTCTGGTGCCTTTAAGTAATGCTGATACCTCAACCCAATCACATGATTCTGATATCATCATCGTAGCTACCAATAGTGAGGATCAGATGACTATGTCTAATGAGCATCAGGTGGCTACCACTAGTGAAGATCAGGATATGACGATCTGTAATGAAGATGCATGTTTGGTAAGATGAATACATCAAATAAAGTTTACTACTTGATCTAAAAAATAAAACAGACAGACATAGTAAAACTTCAATTACCTATCTACTTCTTTTAATACATATTTTGTGTTCTTTTCAGCCGTTGAAAAATCTTCTTTTAAAATCAAATGAAGGACAAGGTCTACTAAATTTGTATTCTGAACAAGGCAAATTATCAAATAATGGGCGAAGAAAAATTTGCAACATAATAATAAAAGATCTAATGGAAACAGACCCTAATAAAAGAATAGATAGTTCTATTCTACTAACAAAGGCACAAGAAATAACTGAAGTCTTCAGAAAGGAAAATATAAGTACATATTTCATTCCATATATTAATGATACCAAACTTAAAATAAAAAGATGTGCCAAGGGCAAATTATATGATTGTCTACAAAACCGGCGTCGCGAACTTAGGGAGGCTAAGGTTATCAAAAAAAAGAAATGCTCCAACATCAACAATGACAGCAACGAGCCATCAGAAGTCGACGAAACAGGCAAGTTATAAATTAGCAAGTATCTTTTTCCTTGGCTAGGGCCTCTCCCGAATTTGGTTAAGCGTTTGGAAGGAATGTTGGTCTTGTTAGTAATGACATGACATCAATGTTGAGTTAGCATTAACTTTTTATCAAACAAGTTTAAAAACCGGTAACTTATTTTATTTTATGGAAATTAAAGTACTTTATGTTGAAATATTTGTTTTATGATTATTATTTGTATATCTATCTTTCCAGAAAGTGGAACAGATGAAGATATCCAGTGGCTCCAAAACTGTACGGAACCCTGGCATTTAGTGACTGAGAAGTGGCATAGAACTGCTAAAAGAAGATTAAAAGAAATAGAAACTTCGGAAATGACCATTGATGCATACATAAATAAATATCCTGTGCTAAAAACACCACGAGGGTATGAGCTTCTTATAAATGACTTTGAGATTTTACACCCATCAGCAGAAAATAAAATGTTTGCAACATTTCCAACAATAAAAAGAAAAATTTTCAAACTAGCTCTATCTAAAGGCCAGGTGCCAGAAGTTAAAGACATACTGGAACAACTTCAAATTCTAAACAAAGGTGAGTACCTATCTAGAATTTATAATAAGAGTTTTACATACAGGGTGTATTTAAAATTTGTATTAAAAAAAATCAGGTATTAGGTATCATTTATAGATTTCATTTATAAAAAAAAAAAAAACATTTTTTTTAACATAATAATAAATGTAGGGTAGGTGTGATCACCAAGTCGAGTGTAAACAAACTAGACAAAAAATGTGTTGTAATTAGGGTAGGCCGGTATATTTTAATATTTTACTTATTGTTTTTTTATCTTTTTAGATGATGAAAATTATGAAGAAATTGAATCCATTTTAGCATTCATGCTTTTACCACTGCTTCTGGGAAACCCAACGCACAGGACCAAAAAACAAGTATGGCGACCATCCAAAGCTGAAGTGAAGGATGGCTTCATTACACACGTGCTGAGGCCAATGGATGTGCAGGTGGCAATAGCTAACCGGCGTGAGAAATATCTGAAGTACAAATTGACACTCCAACCGGTAATTGTGATTGTTGGCTCTTCTTATATGGAGATACAAAAATACTTTGTCGTTGTTAATGATATATTTTTCGAGATGAATTCAATTTTAAAAACAGTAGATACATGTTTTAAAATTTTTTACTCTCTGCATTGTCAATATCCGACAGAGAGTATATGCGTGTGGAACTTCATACAGCTTGGACTATACCAGTTAAAAACAAAGTGGGACAAAAATTATAGCACTGTTAATGCATTTATAACTGATCTGGACATTGATCTTTAACAAGTTAAACAAATAATATTTTTTTAAACAAAACCTGTTATAATGCCTAAGTGTTTTGTATGTTCTGTAGATTTACCAACTTTCAAACAATTGTGTACTCACATAACATTATTCCACCAGAAACGGGGCTTACCTTTGAATAATTTCATTTGTCTAGAAGAAGGGTGTAATAGAAAATTTTCGCTTTTTAATTCATTCAAAAAACATTTAAAGAGTCATCAAAAAGAATCGAATTCCTTAGATACTCATACCAATGGCATGATATTAACAAAGAATTCATTGAGTACAGTCCCACTAGTGACAAATACAACTACTTCTGATATATGTTCTGATATAGAAACAAGGTCTTTAAACAACAGTTCACATAGTTTAAATGTTGAACATATGAAAAACATTGAATCAGTTATCAACCCTATAGCTAAGTTTGCTTCATTGCTGTACGCCAATTCAGTTATACCGCTTAATGTGGTTCAAGCAATAATGGACAACTTGAGTAACAATATTATTAAGCCTTTACTTGATCCTTCTTCAATGCATGATACCTTAAACGGGGACTGTTACCAAATTACATATAACAGAGTTGCATCTTTAAATGAGTCAATGAAAGATTTTGCATCAGAGCATAAGAGGCTGTCTTATTTTAGAAGTCTTGGTACATATATAGATCCCCAAGAATATACTGTTGGACAACGGCTAGAGACAAAATATGATAGTAATAATGATTGCAATATTACTACAATAAAAGTAACAGCAATGCATATTCCTATAAACTTAGTACTCAAAAAATTTTTCGAAATGGATGGTGTATTGGAGGAAACATTGCAATTTTTCACAAAAATTCTAAATAGTGATAGTAATTTAGTCCAAAATATAATAAAAGGTTCTGAATGGCAAAAAAAAATGGCTTTACATGAAGAAAAAATTGTATTTCCATTGTGTCTTTTTTTTGATGATTACGAAGTTGGTAACGCTTTAGGCAGTCATTCAGGCATACACAAACTGGGGGCTGTTTATATTAGTGTTCTGTGTGTTCCTCCCCATAAAATATCACACTTGGGTAATATATTTTTATCACTGTTATTCCATTCTTCCGATCGACAAAAATTTGGGAATAAAGTTGTATTTGCCCCAGTTATTTCAGATTTAAATGATTTATTAGAAAATGGAATCGAGGTTAATAATCCTGGAAAAAAAACTAAACTTTATTTTGAGTTAGCTGTTATTATAGGAGATAACTTAGGTATACACACAATCACCGGACTTACAGAATCTTTTTCTTCAAACTATCCATGCCGTGTATGTAAGATTACTAAAGAAACTATGAGAAATGCTTATGAATGTGATGAATCATTGTTACGTACTATGCCTCAGTATATGGCAGATGTAGAATTGCAAAATGTTTCTGCTACAGGCATTAAAGATGAATGTGTTTGGCATAACGTAAAGGGGTTTTCAATTATTGATCATGTCGGAGTTGACATAATGCATGATCTCTTAGAAGGGGTATGTAAATATGATATGAGTTTCATTATTTTAAGTTATATTATCGACCTTAAATATTTTTCTTTACATACTTTAAATAATAGAATTATTTCTTTTAATTACGGACCTGATAGAAGGAATACACCCCCAATCGTTACATTGGATCATTTGCAACGCAATACTCTGAAAATGTCAGCAGCAGAAATGCTTTGTTTTGTAAGATACTTTGGATTGCTAGTGGGTGACTTTGTACCCAGCCATGATGCAATTTGGAATATTTATGTTTGTTTGAGAAAGATAATGGACATTGTTATGTCAACTGTCATTAACGAATCAGATTCGGATTTATTGAAAAGTCTTATTTCCGAACATAATTTCTTATATTTGAAATATAGTAAAAAATCCTTAACTCCTAAATTCCATTATCTTACTCATTATCCAAAGATGTTAGTTAAATTCGGTCCCCTAGTAAACATCTGGTCGACGAGATATGAAGCTAAACATCGCATATCGAAGTTATATGCAAATGTGACCAATAATAGAATCAATATTTGTAAATCACTTGCTATTAAACATCAACTTCAGTTAAATAATAAGTTTATCAGTAATACCTTCATTAAGCAGTCGTTTGACTGTGGAAGAAAAAAAACTGTAAGTGATCAGAGAACCATGGAAAATATTGTGCGTCAATTACAGTTAGAGCTGACAACGTTTTATAAATGTAATTGGGTCAATGTTAACGGAATTAAATACGCTGCCAATATGACGTTAACGTTAGATTTTGATGAAAAAAATTTACTACCAAAATTTGGCTTGATCGAAAATATTTTTATAGCCGATGATTATGTTGTTATTTTTGAGTGTTCTTTGTTTGATACGTTATGTTTTAATGAACATTTATACTGTTTTGATGTAGAATTATTGAACGATGGAAATACTTATTTCTTTTCCATAGCTAACATTGCTAGTTACTTGCCAAATAATATGACCCTTAGTGTTGATGGTAAACATTATTATGTTACACCACGATCTTCACTTTAGATATTTAATTTAATTGATCTCAATTTAAGATACAATAAACCAAGTTGATTGTATCGCGAAGAATTATAACAATTTTGTTCCTGTGTTCAAAATTATGGATACCTACTAATATATTTAAATGAAAAGAAGTACAAAATATGTTACTCTTATGTTTGGACTAGTTATCTATGTATAAGTAGTATAGATGAAAACACTCATTAGAATAGTTCTTAGTTGTGTTATAAACGTCTTTGATTTTAATATTTTATACGTGGAGCTGTCCACTAATATGTTACTTTTTATACAAAAATCAAATACAATAAAAAAAAGTTGGGTTTAATTTACATTGTATTTGACTTTTGTATAAGAAGTAATATAGATATTGCAATGATATAGATGATGAATGACTGTTATGATTATAAAATAAATGTTATTTTTCTATGTACTTAATATTTTTTATTTTTGCTTCCAGAAAACCTAAAACTACATCACAATGGAGCCGTAGCACGTGGGACGCCTTAATAACGAAAATGCCGTTAATCTCAATTTCTGGTTCTAACACCCGTTAAACTTAGCATTAACATGTGCCTTAACAGCTTTGTGTTATTTTTATGTTAAAACTAGATAGTCGATGACAAGTATATTATAATAAAAGGGGCATTTTTTATATTTTAAAAGGCGTTACACTTACTGATGGCTCTGTAGACTTTGTTTAGATGGAGCGCTCGCAATCCAGTGTACTTGCATTACCAAAAATGGATCCATATTAGGTTTCTAATTGAGAAAATAGTTTTAGTCATTTATACTAAGACAAACAAAATTGTATTTTTGTCCACTAAAAGCCTGAGAGGATCCGTTAGTGTTGCAAGTGCACTAGATTGCAGGCTTCACCTAAACTAGTAGGTAGGTATTACGTACGATACGGAACAGTAGCTGTAACAATACCTACAATGCTACCATTACAATGTGTATTGTGCTTGTTACAAAAACATAAAGCTATCGTTACAATACGAATAGTTATCATTCAAGTTCGTGTCGTTATGTTACACAAATGCAACAGTAAATTCAGCAAAATATTTAGTAAACCTAAAAAAAAAAGTGCTAATGTTTACTAGATTGCATAGTAGTCCGTACAATCAGTCCGGTCATCTCTACTACTACGTATGGTTACATTTACATGGGTATTGTTACAGGCGCGTTATTTACCTTGTTGTGAGTATTACATTGTTCGATCAGTTGCACTAAACATCTAGTTGTCATTAATAAACCAATAATTAAAAATAATAACAGAATGGTTTTTGTAAAGTAAACTCGCGAGTCTTGCTGTCACGACTGCAAACAGAAGTTCTAGTTACAGTAGCGTTTTTTCTCGTGTTAGTAGCCAGATATTTCTCTGCGTGTAGATACAAAAATACAATGACTGCAGGTAAAAATAAACTATAGATATAGTTTAATTTTTTAACAATTTAGGGAGAAATTGACGAAGAAATAGATAATAAAACCGTACTACATTAACTAAAATGTATATTTTTTGAAACGGCACACGGTACGTTATTGTAAACCAACTAGGGTAGGGTAGGTTGGAATACGATAATATGCGATACGTCTGCGAAACGCAACGATTTTTCGGGGAAATGAAATTCTGCGATAAGTTGATTGGAAAGTGATCGGCAAAATGCCTTTCGTAGATTTCGTGGGGAACCTGGATTGAGCTGGGGGGGTTACCTCGGACGACATAGAGGCAGTGGTGAGGCGAATAGTAGTGCGACGCCACCTGCAACGATGAGTCCTCGGTCCTTGGGTTACAGCTGGGGGGGTTACCTCGAGATTTAGTGTGGTCGACAAGCGCAGAAGTGTACAGTAGTACGACGCCACCTGCAACGATGAGTTCTCGGTCCTCGGGTTAGAACTGGGGGGTTACCTCGAGATTTAGTGTGGTCGACAAGCGCAGAAGCGTTCGGTAGTGCGACGCCACCTGCAACGATGAGTCCTCGGTCCTTGGGTTAGAGCTGGGGAATTACCTTGGAAGACTTAGTGGAGATCAACAAGCACAAATGCGTACGGTAGTGTGATCATACATGAAACGATGAGTCCTCGGTCCTCGGGTAAGAGCTAGGGGCTAACCTGGAAAGTCTTGGTGGAGGTTTACAAGCGTAGAAACTTACGGTAGTGCGACTACGAGTATATCGACACCTCCTACGTATACTGGTGCAAGTGACATTTTTACCATTTTCGTTTTTTTGCATATTTGGGTTCAAAATGCCTATATCTACATGCTATAAAAATTATGTGGCGAAATTACCGCTAATTTTTGAAATTAAGTGGCGTATACTGATATAACTAACACCTTTTTTTGGTTCGAACGTCGTATACTGAGGTAAGTGACTTGTAGCACTATACGCAGTACACTTATCGCCACGGGCGGAAGTTATACCAGTATGCGCGAGGAACACTCTAAAATCTACATATAAAAGTAGGCTCTATTGCTTATTATTTAGCAATATTGTTGTTATTTGATTAGTTGTTATGTTAAATTAAATGAATTATGCGTGACTATACACTACCTACCTACCTGAATATAAAAAAAAAGTAGATTAATGCTTGCCAGCTAAGCTAATATAGATAGCTGAATATTAGCAAGGCTGAATACGAATACGACTCTGGCCAGCCATTCTCATGCCGAGGTATTAGGTAGTGTGTTTTTCAAATATGTAATAACATAGCAACACAACTGACGTTCTTTAATTTTCCCACGACATTTTTTTCATAACCGTCTTATGTATTTCGAGTGTCCCGTGTTCAATAACAATATATTAGAAGTACATCAATGTAGAAGCCTAGACAGAGCGCTTGCCTGCTAACCGCCGTATATAATTATATACTGATAAGACCGAAAGCGACAAACTATATTTATCAGAATGCTAAGTTAAGGGGTAAGAAGTTACCTACGGCTGCTCATAAGTATTACTTATTCTTTGCGAGCCTATTTCTAATTATTAAATGAAATCAGAGCTTACAATATTCCCTTCAGTCCATGTTGAATAACAAGTGGATAATATTCGTAACCATTTAAAATTGTTTTCGTATTCATATATAATGTATTTAATAATATCGTCTTCTCAAACCCACCACCAGTATTGGATGGACGAATGACATGTCGTTTATAATTTTAAGTCGGATAGCACAGACAGTAAAAAAAGTATATCAGCTATTTATAAAGATATTGAATTTTGACATACTTACACTGAAACGAAAGAAGCCTTACTTAGTAGTTCCAATATATACTTCTTTTAATTTGAGTCTTAAAATCATAACTAAGTAGTTACGTCTTACTGTACGCACCTAAGAAGTATTGAAGTATGGCATTATAAAAGCAACGCCTAAATATTTATGTGATATGTGATGTTATTTCTTCAATTGATATATTGCCTTTTGATGTTGTAAGACATATCTTGATTGTTTATTTCAAGACTTTCTTCCAGTAACCATAAATCCGGTAGGACACTAAGAATATAAAAAAAATACTTATTTAAAAATTTGGGTAAATCAGTTTTCTTTTTTTTATTTTAAGCGTTTTATTCTTTGTATTTATGTACTTTTAGACTTCCTGCAATCCCCATAACATACAGAAAAGCTTCAACGTATACTGGTACATGATTAATAAATTTAGGCGTATACTGGTACAAGTGATAAATCAGGCGAAAACTAACCAATAAAAAACATCAGAGCAACAACTCTGATTTGCTTAGATATTTACGGTGCATGACACAAAATATACATCAAAGGCACTAAAAATATATCCTTATTCATCGAGATATAGTATACTACGTATACGGTAGTTGTCTCAGTTCATTAAAAACAAGAACTCGTAAATTTCACGTATACTGGTATAATTACCATTTTTTCAAAAACTACTAATTATTTAAAAAAAGTGAATATGTAGATTTTATTGAGATGTATTTGTTATAAATGCTTGAAAATATCATGAAATTATTTTATTGTATGAGCTAGTTATAGAACTTTGTACCTTTGGACAGCTCTCCTGGAAAATGACGATTTTGCACTTGTACCAGTATACGTAGGAGGTATCGATATAGTTGAATTATCGAGAAGATGGAATTGCATATGTAGTGGTATCGCGTATTTACAATGTATTGTGAGCTATTGTGTGTGTTTTATCGACTCATGTATTGGCATCATTCGACTATTAGTAAACCTAATTGTAAAGACACAAGGTTCACTTTAAAAGTGTTGCTTTAGTAACACCACTACAAATGCAATTCCATCTCGATAATTCAACTATACCTACTAGTGCTGGGGGGTTATCTCGGAAGACTTGGGGTTGACAGGCGTAGAAGCGACCACATCTGCAACGTGGGCTCGGACCTCGGAAAGCTGGGGCTAGGGTTACCTCGGACCACAGCTGCTATAGTGGCGGGGCTAGGGTTACCTCGGACCACAGCTGCTATAGTGGCGGGGCTAGGGTTACCTCGGACCACAGCTGCTATAGTGGCGGGGCTAGGGTTACCTCGGACCACAGCTGCTATAGTGGCGGGGCTAGGGTTACCTCGGACCACAGCTGCTATAGTGGCGGGGCTAGGGTTACCTCGGACCACAGCTGCTATAGTGGCGGGGCTAGGGTTACCTCGGACCACAGCTGCTATAGTGGCGGGGCTAGGGTTACCTCGGACCACAGCTGCTATAGTGGCGGGGCTAGGGTTACCTCGGACCACAGCTGCTATAGTGGCGGGGCTAGGGTTACCTCGGACCGCGTGGTCGGGGCGGGCGCAGTGGCTGGCGGCGGGGTCGGGCAGCGCGGCGCCGCACGTGTGCTGCCACACGCCGCACGTGCACCACAGCTGCTATAGTGGCGGGGCTAGGGTTACCTCGGACCACAGCTGCTATAGTGGCGGGGCTAGGGTTACCTCGGACCGCGTGGTCGGGGCGGGCGCAGTGGCTGGCGGCGGGGTCGGGCAGCGCGGCGCCGCACGTGTGCTGCCACACGCCGCACGTGCACCACAGCTGCTATAGTGGCGGGGCTAGGGTTACCTCGGACCACAGCTGCTATAGTGGCGGGGCTAGGGTTACCTCGGACCGCGTGGTCGGGGCGGGCGCAGTGGCTGGCGGCGGGGTCGGGCAGCGCGGCGCCGCACGTGTGCTGCCACACGCCGCACGTGCACCACAGCTGCTATAGTGGCGGGGCTAGGGTTACCTCGGACCGCGTGGTCGGGGCGGGCGCAGTGGCTGGCGGCGGGGTCGGGCAGCGCGGCGCCGCACGCGCAGCGCCCCGCCGCGGCGCAGCCCGTGTGCTGCCACACGCCGCATGACGTGCACCATACCAGGAGAGATGGGACGTCTGACAGAAAAATTTAATCCATTAATCACCAAATTGTGCCGTGTGGTGACGGCAGTAAGAATACATTTGCCACCACCCCAACTCCTCCTGCAGGTGTCGTAAGAGTCGACTAAGGGATTGAAGTGTCACTGACCATTATTTGATAAAAGATTGATGATGGCCAGCAGCGTCATTATAGTGGACACATTACTGCGATCGCCAATCCGCTTGCCCAGCGTGGCGATTATGGGCATTTACCTCCTAATGCGTCTATACGCATAGTTAATAGGAGAGGCCTACGTCCAACAGTGGACTATCACAGGCTGATGATGTATGTATGTATGTAATCACCAAATTAAAAAAAATCAGAACCGATTTCTCCAAGATCCCATAATCAAACCTCGATTTGGTGCCAACGGTTGGAACCGGAGTTATACCCGTTCAATAAAAAAAATTGAAAATCGGTTCACGATTCTCGGAGATATTGAGTACATAAATCTGTCGATTTGATAACCTCCCTCTTTTTTGAAGTTGGTTAATAAAGGCCTCGCCTGAGACAAAAGCATGTTTCCAACGAGACACGTCCATCCAGAATTAGACGCCTCTCGCGGCAATTTCCTCGCGAGGCATCAAATTCAATGCATGTAGATGCGATCCCGGCTATTTCGAGGAAATGGAAGCTGATTTTATAGCAGCATAGAACTGAATATAATAACCATGGGTGAGTAGTTATATTGCTTACTGTGCTACTTGGGCTAAGAACCCTAGTTTCGCCATGTCTAGAGCATAGTTCCTTGCAGTAAAGCCCTTTAACTTTCGATCCGTGGGTCCAAAAATGGTAATGGCTCCCCTTTTTTGAAGTTGTTTAATAAAGGCCTCTTGGCCGGTTTTATTTAATTTAGTATTAATCTTTTTACTTTTAACACGTTCGCCTCCGGTACTGTTTCACTAAGTGCTAATACTATGCCGATCGAATTTTCACATGATAGAAATCTTATGCCAGTGACACGCATGTGTGACCGAAAAGATTGTACTCCTATGCCGGCGACACAGCACTTGTATCAAAAACGTTCGTATTTTTATGCCACTGGCATAGTGAGAACTTGATTAGTGCTAGCATAAGAATAAGATCACTTTGATCACGTATGTGTCACTGGCATAGGATTGTTTTTTCGGTCACATATGTCGTTTCACCGGCGTCGGACGTCTTAAAAAGAGTAAATCACATACCGTTTCTACCGCAGGCATTGCACACTTTCTTGGCGGAATATACCGGCTCCACTGAGAGCCCGGCCGGTAGCGCCGCCGCCCAAGCAGGCTTGCTATTGTTCCAGCCCGCTGGTAACATATACAGAACATACAGTGTAAAATAAATATCTTGGGACATCTTACACAAATCAACCTAGTCCCACGGTAAGCTCAATTAAGGCTTGTGTTGTGGGTACCAGGCGACGATATATATAATACAGATAGATAGGTACATATAGATACTTAAATACATACACAGCCATGACCAAGGAACACATATTTGTGATAAATAAATACACAAATACTGCCCTCGCCGGGATTCTAACCCGGAACCTCCAGCTTCGTAGGCAGGGTCACTACCAACTAGGCTATGGAGGCTGACAATGTGCCCAGGAGGAAAGGGAAAAAAATCAACATCGGATTTCTGACTAAATTTGAAGTTAAAAATGTCATATGAAGCTTTCTGGATTCAGTCTATTTTATAGAAAATTTGATTTTTTCTTAAAACCGTTTTAGACCGTCACGCTATGATAAACGCATTTTAGGAAACGATTTTGTCACCATGTTGTCTTAGTCTTGTCACACTTAATTGACAGACGTCAAATAAACAAAAAAATATTTTATTACCTAGCAAATGTAAAAAAATCTTTAAAGAGCATTTTTTGCGATAGTTACATTCATAAAATTCTTTTTTTGTGTATTAAGGCATTCAAAACATCAAAAAAAAAACAAAAAAAATGTTTTTTTGAAGATTCCACCAAAACTCATTTAACATTTTTTTCTTCTTTTAGTGTCAGGAATATGCTGTTAGAATTTTTCCCTTTCCTCATGGGCACCTTGTATAGTCGAAATCAACCAATCACGTTTTGTGTAACGATCGAATTGCGTAGAGTGGGGGGTTAGAATAACGAATGTTCATTTGGTCTGAATGCACCTTTAGGATTACATCTATAGAATAAGAATAAATATATACATCCAACTCTGATTTTGAAATTAAAGTCGGTATATTTAGCTTTCCTATTGAGATTATTAGTATCATTCTAGTTATTTTAGATAAGATTTCTTTATTTGTGCGTATATTTCATAATTTATACAATAAAGGTATATTATTATATTGTATATTTTTTTATATCACTAATGATATTAATAAAAATGCATAGAATATTTGAAATTAAATATAAGGGCCTCGGCAAAAAGTACGATTTTGTACCTTTTGGCGTAGAAACTTTAGGTTCTGGTTGACGTAACTAAAGACCGATGAGCTGGCGACTTCCTCGTACAACGCATCAGTATTGCGATACAGAGAGGAAATGCCGCCAACATCCTCGGTACGGTCGAGGAATTTAATTTCCAACCCATTTCGTACCTTGTCATAGTAGCTATAATATGACAGTCCTAGCAGCTTTCATATTGATTGTCACTGTGACAAGGTACGAAATAGGTAGGAAATTAAATTCCTCGACTGTACAATGCCACAAGGGCCAATCTTAGATACCTATATTAGGTTAAGTAGAGTAGTTAGATTAGTCTGATGTATATAAATTGTACAGTTTTCTAAATCTTAAAATGAATCATTTTGTTAAAAAAAAATTCTGGGACTAAGTCATCATTATAAAACTACATTACGACACAAGTGCGAAAAACATGAAATTCG
>JALPQI010007542.1:0-33710 GCA_025490895.1 Thaumatotibia leucotreta | reverse complement strand
AGCACGATGTACTACATAACTGCTCGATATGATTAAAACATATCACGTGGAATACTTTAGGGCGTCGTGCTCACTGCCAATAGGGTAATTCTAGATAACTAAGTAATCGTTTACATGATTGTAAAATAAGTGTAAGTCATACTAATGCTATCAAATAGGATGGATATCAGAGTAAGTAGCTACATATTCTAGGATTTTGATATGATGGTGATGAAAATGTAGTTGGTTGGTAGGACCTAGGCATCTTACATTTTGACTTTTTTATTATTACGGTGGCAAATAAGCAAAGCATACAAGCCTTCTGATGGCAAGCAGCTGCTGTAGCCAGAGGTAGACGACGACGACAAATGGGACAGAAGATACGACAATTCCTCCATCGCCGACGCAGTGCATCCTCATCATGGAGTTCTGACTGCTTGAATCACCAACTAGACAACACAATTACTCTAGTTCAATTTGGCTGTGGTTTCTGTAAAGTATATTATTTAGTTTAGTAATACTCATTAGAATGTAAAGGAAGGGGTAAAAGCAGTCAAAACTAGTGTTATAATTTTGTTATCATATTGATAGGAAGGTCTTTTAAAAAGTAAAGAACCTCATATGTAAAATAATACACATAGTTGTACTTAGGACCTAATGTTGTCTGCCAGTTTGTCTTTCCAGCTATGAAAAGCTTTGATCAGATTTTTTTGATAGCCTTAAGAAAAAAGGAAGGTATGTGATCCCTCATTTAGTACCTGTGTATGTATGGTATGCTATTTAGGTTCATGCTTATAAATGCCTTAGGTTTTCTATATGAATAGGATTGTTCTATCGCACCATGCCCGAATAATTATCAATCGAATTATCTAATTAATTATAGGAAATAAGATTGTGAGCTATTATTATGCTACATAAGATAGTTCAGACTTCACATTCCACAATGGTGAGAAGTATCTAATAACGCATCCTGTTAAAATACTTAAAATAAGTAGTAGTAGTTTATAAATAAGTACAAATGTCCAATGCCAGTGAATAGGTTCTAAGGTTTTATTGGCAACGTGGTCTCCTTCGATTCTCATCATCATCGTCAGGCTATCACAAATACATCCCATTAGCATATTGACGCATTAGGAGGTAAATACCCATAATCGCTACGCTGGGAAAGCGGATTGGCGATCGCATTAATGTGTCCACTATGATGACGCTGCTGCCCATCATCAATCTTCTATCAATGAATGGTCCGTGACACTTCAATCCTTTAGTCGGCTCTTACGACACCCACGGAAAGAGTTGGGGTGGTGACAAATTTATTCTTATTGCCGTCATCATATGGCAACCGCAACCACATAGCGAATTCGATTCGATACTAGTACATAAATACTTCTGAAAGGACTAGTTTATTAAGTTTTCTTATCTCAATAATATATAAGTGATTTGTAACCTACCTAGGCCGAGGTGTAAAATAAATAAATAAATATGTTGGGACATCTTACACAAATCGACTTAACGTAACGGAATAATGTCTTATTTATGTCAGGTTCATTATGCATCCCCATGTTCTTGTACTCGAAACTAATACCTACTAAAACATAAACTAGATTATGAATGACTGAAGTCTAATGTTTTTCAAGTGAGTTTATTGTAGATGGCAAGTATCTGTGTAGATATAAGTATGTATGTGTCATCATCATCATCATCAGCTTATGATAGTCCACTGCTGGACATAGGCCTCTCCTATTAACTATGCGTATAAACGCACTAGGAGACAAATGCCCATAATTGCCACGCTGGGCAAGCGGATTGGCGATCGCAGGAATGTGTCCACTATGATGACGCTGCTGCCCATCATCAATCTTTTATAAAATAAAGGTCAGTGACACTTCAATCCCTTAGTCGACTCTTACGATACATACAGGAGGAGTTAAGGTGGTGACAAATGTATTCTTACTGCCATAACCAGACGGCCAATGTATGTGTATAGGTACTTTATTTGATTTAACACTATAAACCTCCAGCTTCTCAGGCAATATTACTAGGTATTACAGAGTAGAATATTGTTACACATAAATCTAACACCGTTTAATTTATGATATAGTATGAATTTTCAATTTAAGTTACTATACCAAAAACGAAGTAGAAGTACCAATTTACGGTCAATGCATCATCATTTTCTTGAGCGTTGTAGGCACATTTGCCGTAAACCCGAAACCTGTAATTTTAGTAGTCCTAATATGCTAAGCAGTGTTTGGTACTAGATAGGTATGATTTTATGCCATCAATGTCATACATCCGTCCTTTTCCTAGTTCTAAAAATACATATCTATGCATATATTATGTTATAGTACCTATGTGCTGGTCCGTCCGTCTGTCCATACCGAAGCGGTTTCTAATTAATTTTAAAGGACTCGTGAACGAAATATCGTTATTTGAAAGTATCTTAATTCTTTTGAAATCTCTTATAAACTTCCCCATTTCCAATAATACAAGAATTTACAGGTAATCTATACATATATTCATAGGTACCTACTTACTTGAACAAAGTTACTAGATTTTGATTGTTTTTATGATGAGTCATTTGAGTAATGTCGCTGTGATTATTATACTACTTATCACGCATCTTCTACAATGACCATAATGACAATGTATTTATGTTTCAATTATTGCAATAGTAAAGGGCATTTACCATTTAAAATGGCGATCAATTTGTATAATTTTATATTACTCAAGTCAAGTATAGTCTAGTATATATGTATAAATCAACCTAGTCTTAAGTTATTATTATTATTATTGTTCGTCTTTACCTTATCTCGGGACCATGGGGTCTCGGACCTTTGGGAGGCATACGTGGGGCCGAAGCCAACAGCGCAGAGGCCTTTTAAGACAAATAATCTAAAAGCAAGGGATACACGTGGCGGATACCATCCCCGAGCGCACAATATGATACGTCCGGAGATGGTCCCCGCCAGGTGCAAAGACTATTGCAGTGCAGCACTGTGACTGCGATGGAAACTAAGGGCTATGGTTGGTATAATGGATGGACTGGATACTGGGTTATGGGAGGAGACTAGCGGACACCTGCCGTGACAATCAGTCTCAAAATTGTAAAAAGGCAGGTGGTGACTCGCCAACTCATTTAGTGGGCCCTACAAACGGCCGCACGCACAGTGCGACAATAGCGCAACATTTCAGAGCGGCTTTGAGGTTGTCGAGAGGTGAGACTGCGGTAGCCAGATCCCGGTAATCCGTTCAAGGGCCGCCGGCGTTATGACATTTTACACTTCCAACCTGGAGCATAGGTCCCGCTCTTGCGAATCCACTCTGGCCGGCCGGTCAAGGCAAGCACAGAGGCGAGGGCCATATAAAAGGGCCCTCTGGAATAGGGGTCCGCGGTGTCGCCACTCACCGTCAGCTCGCCACAAGCTGCCCCCGATTATTATTATTATTGTAAGCCCATTCTGTCCCATTGCTGGGCAAAGGCCTCCCCCCTCTTCTTCTATTCATCCCGGTTCTGTGCTATATCTGGCCACCTGGCCAGTCACTTAAAATTCTTAAGTTACTAATATATTATTTACTTTTTACATGCACATCGAAGAGCAAATGCAATTAATCAGTCAACAATGGTGAACTACATTCAAGGCAAGATGAGATAGATATGAAACGGACAGTGGAATACTTCGTCAAGAACTTTAATTATGATGAAGAATAGCTCCTCCAGGAAAGGTGGTAGGTATACATCCTTGGTATTGAAAAATTGGTAAACGGTGTCCGTGCTTAGATTAGCTTTGAATATAAGATTCTATGAAATAGTATGTACTCGTAAGTAATGTAAACAAAAATGTACTATATAATGCATCAATCTGTGTGTTCTATAAATATGCATCAAGGCAACTTGCCTTTTTTAATCTAAATATTTCGTTCAGGTATCTTACGAAAGTATAACCACAGGTAAATGTGAGTACCTAAGAAGTATAGTGTAAAATAGTTTTCATACCTACTGCGTAAAATAGTCAAAATATAAATGAACGTCATAAAGCATTCATACACAAATCTACAGAGTTTCACGGTAAGCTCCATTAAGGCTTGGGTTTTGTGTACTAATTAAAGGAGGATATGTATATTTGGTATATATGTATTAGATACTTAAATACGTAGAAAAGAACCATGACTGAGGAACCAATATTTTTGTTATAAATACTACTTACGCGAAGAGATGCACCCTCCGGGATTCGAACCTCGCTTCGCAAGCAGGGTGACTACTGATTATCGACTAAATTATGGAAGCCGTCATGTAATTAATGTCTACAACAAAAGTATACAAGTGCTATCTTTTACCATTGATAAATAAACGATCGTTTCACATTTAATTTTATTACAAGGGAAACCATTGTCGATTCGCGCATATTTTTAGTTTTATCTTAGAAAATCGTAAGAGAAAAGAGATCTCTATATTGTGTACGGGTACAAATAAATAATTTTATTTATCTTCTATTCGTTTCTGTTGTGTTTGCAGGGAAGTCAAGTCCACCTAGAAGAGCTCCGAGGCGTATTGTCTTGTCGTGTCTTCACCCAGAATCTGTTTTGTCATGACGTATGATGTCAAAGTGATTCTCCCACTAGGAAATTAGTTATTAATTCGTTATTCATTATTCGAGCTTTTGGCGGCAAGTCACTTTCAGGCTAGAGGAAAATGTAATTGAAAAACGTAGTGGTTATGGTAACTATTATATGTATTTATAGAACTGGGGGAAATGTTCAAGAGTAGCTATAGCTGTAGGTATATTAACAAAGGGGTGAAAATTCAATAAAAGCCAATTTTCTGATAGCGAAGTAACTGTGCTGAATATATGTACATATTTTTTATTTAAAATACTTTTTAATTGGTTAAACAATCAAGTCAGGATCTAATTAGCATTTTGGAGAAATCAAGCGATCTTTTGAAGTTTCTTAAGCATGTCCTGTCCATGGCGAATTTTGTATTTATTTAAATAACGTTTCTGTCAGAAATCGAAGAAACTGAAGATGAAGACCAAGGGGACTCTCAGAACTTGGTACACGCATTTCGTTTGCGGCTGTCATAGATGTGGATTATGTTATTTACTTACACCAATATTTTACAAGTCGATAGGCCCAAAGTAATAAATAAGGCTTAGATTGTGCGAATGCGTGACGATATTGTGTGTGTGTGTGGTGTGGATAGACGACATATTTCTATAATAGATAGGTACAATATACATCATCATCATCATCATCATCAGCCTATGTTAGTCGACTGCTGGACGTAGGCCTCTCCTATTAACTATGCGTATAGACGCATTAGGAGGTAAATGCCCATAATCGCCACGCTGGGCAAGCGGATTGGCAATCGCAGTAATGTGTCCACTATGATGACGCTGCTGCCCATCATCAATCTTGTAAAATGGTCAGTGACACTTCAATCCCTTAGTCGACTCTTACGACACCCGCAGGAGGAGTTGGGGTTGTGACAAATGTATTCTTACTGCCGTCACCACACGGCGGAATAAAGGAATGTCTCCTTTAAGTAAAATTAGCTAGCTTAAGGATTTAAAGTAGTTTTCCTCCAGGGCCTGAGTTTAATTTCTACACTGTATATACTATAGGTACTGAAATAGGAAGATATACTTATATTGAAATAACAAGAAAACAACCATGACCAAGGAACAAATATTCGTCTTCGCCGGGATTCGAATCTTTAACCTCCAGTTTCGTAGGCATAGTCAATGCTAGCTAGGTTATGGATGCTGACAAGTAGAGTTTCCAGTGTCAATAGCAGACTATCAGCAGTAAAGGAAGTCGCCCGTAGGTGCATGAGCTGACAATATTTAAGTATTTACTCGTAGAAGGTGCGCTATATGACGATCTTACATTAATTTAAGCAACTAATAAGCAATACAGGATTTTTGTCAGAGACTATTTCCGATGGCGGGGTCGTTGGGAAATCCTAGAATTTTGGGAACTTCTAAACGGATTTTTAATCAGTTAAGTTCCTCAAGTATTGAGAAATTGCGTTCATTCTTGAAATCCACGTTTACATAGATGTTTAGTACGTTCATGTACATATCAAGCGTATTCATATAAATATTATATTTTTATCAAGTGAAGGGTAAAGAGGTGGGAGATGAATACCTTACAGACAACTAAAGTCAAATTAACATTCTCTATCTATTAATGGTGATGGTTTCCTGCTGCGTAACATAACCAAAACTCTACGGGCATTCAATGGGGGGCCCACCAAGACTTCTGTCGACTTTTGCTAACGACATAGAGACATAGGGTCGGCAAAACGTATGTGACATCACTGTGCCCACGTTTATAAGCTGCAGTAGCTGTTTACCATCAGGTTACTTGTTTGTCATAGTGTAATATAATATAACAAACGTGGAACTGCTGATGACAACGGAACAATCACAAAATATGATACATTTATGTTAACCTTATTTCATTTCCGTATAATCTTGTAGCCTTTTGGGATCATAATTACAACGGAGCCGGTTTAATTCTTGTGGTTAAAGATTGAAACAGACATTATTGTATAATATATTATAACTGGGTACCTACTACTTTTTCATATTTAAGAGAATCACATATTCCGTTTTCTGTTGTTTTCTTGAATATTTAAGTTATATGTAATAAAATGAATAGGTATTACAGATTATGAATATAATTTAGTGATTCTTCGGCTTCGTATTTGGTTCGTGCCTTTTGAGCTGAATTACCTGAGTAGCGTTAGCTTCATGGTGTCATGTTACCTTTGAACGCCTTACATCTTACACAAGATAGGGCTAAAAAATACACCAAAAGTTCGAACCCAATCGAGCAAATGTACCTAAGCCATACGTAAAAGTGTGAGAATCGCTTTGACAGGTGACACCATGGCACCTAAAGGTGTTCTTAACGTTGCAAGCACCTAGTGACACGTTTAGTTGTTCTTGGTGTTCAAGTGAAGATTATTTCGATACGGTAATTATTTATACAATTAAGTACATTAGTATATAGTAGAAATAGTAAACATTTGAATATTATATTGCATAAGTCAACAATTATGTAACATCTCTTTCTTTCACACGTAGACAGAAACA
Organism: Thaumatotibia leucotreta; assembly: GCA_025490895.1. Classification (NCBI taxonomy): domain Eukaryota; kingdom Metazoa; phylum Arthropoda; class Insecta; order Lepidoptera; family Tortricidae; genus Thaumatotibia; species Thaumatotibia leucotreta. The sequence goes on along the minus strand of JALPQI010007542.1, from coordinate 26,631 downwards.
GACGACTATGGCGGCTCTGACTGGCCGGCCAATATTTAGGTACCTACGTAATTATGTTGTAAGTCGGCTCTGCTTTTAGTAGTGTTAAAGTGTGTAAGAGCATATAATTATATGAATACATTACTATTTATTCTATGTAAATATAAAATCCGTCAATAAGGGACCTTTGAAGTTTCCATCGGATTGTCTATGTTATTATTTGTCTGTCAAGTCTTATCATATTATATTGAAATGGTTTTTGTTTAATAGAGGTAAAACTTAAGCAACTATTTTCCGTACACGTAAATTAAGAAAATTCAGAGTTGTCATTTCTTACCACCACTTTTTTCATACCCAGCAAGTTGTGGCTTAGGTATGTGTATTTTAAGATTATTAAGGACAAGACTATATGTATTAAATGCTACATAAAACGTGACTAAATCATGTGGCAATCTATGAGGAATACGTGTATTCATCATCATCAGACTACATCAGCCTATCGCTGGGCAAAAGTCACTTCTATTACTTATACCTACGCAGGACGTAGTAGGAGGTAAATGCCCATACTTAATCGCCATGCTAGGCCAGCGGGTCGGCGATCTCAGTTGTGTGCCCACTATGATGATGGACACATCATCATCAATAAATCCGTCGTCGTGACACTTTATATAATGTAGTCGACGTTTACGATACGCACAGGAAGAGTTGGGATGGTGAGAAATGTATTCTTACCGCCGTCATGCTGCGGCGAGTATTATGGAATATGTGTATTATCGATATGATTATCGGCGCCCAACACCCGCAAGGTTCCATCCTAGTAGCCTCGGCATCGCTTTTCAGTCTTTGCGTTGTTTCCGTTATCCGTATGTAACGCAGGCAGTAAGCCGTCGCCAGATTTCGAAGCACTCTTCGAGAGGTTTCGGAAGGATGGATGTGGCTTTGGTGGCTTTAGACGACCCATAAAAATACTGAGGCAAACAACGGAAGACGTTGGGCGGTCTTGTTCCTAATCATTATTTTAACTAACAATTTCATACGTCAATATATTTTTGTAAATTAGCTTTGTTATACAATGTGTGTAATGTGTACCTAAATAGGGTTATAAGCTTATAAGGTTCGATGAAACAATCACGCTAACAATGTATCTATGACATGTACGAGTATAACAACATTCAGTATGATTTATGAAATACAAAACTAGGACTCGCTTACACGCTTAAAAACTTATAACTTCGCAGGTAAAAGGAGTATTGGAGGAAGTACATATGTAAGTAATTAAGGTAGAGCAGCAGAATACGGAAGATTCCGAGGTAAGTATCAGGTTCGACGCCAAATACCGGTATATAAGTCACGGCCTGCTTATTATTATTCATGTTCATTGATTATCTGGGAAATAGCAATCAGTAACAGGATAAACGCTTCCAAAATAAGTTGTACTCGTACGCTATTTCATTTCAAGAGTCTGATCAAAAAATGAATGGGTATGAGCATCGCTAGCATCTTCAAGCATCTGGACCAGCCTGCTGAGCTCAATTGATAAAGATCATCGATATTTATCAGGCGTGTGCCGTATATATATTTGTATGTATGTATTTATAAATTGTACCGATTGCCAAACACCAAGGAGTACCTGGGTGCTTAGCCAAGTTGCCAATCGCTAGCGCCTACTAGCGCATCGTAGTTTTCCCTCTTTGTCGCACTAATATGAAGTAGCGACAGAGAGGGAAAACTAACGATGCGCTAGCAGGCGCTAGCGATTGGCAACTTGGCTAAGCATACTGTTTCCTATATCCTATATAGTAGGGTGGATCGATTTTTTTATTTTTGGAAATTCATAAAATAATCTTTATAGATCGATACTTCATGGCTAGAGAAATAAAAAATATTATGATCATTTTTGGATTTACTTTTATTTTGTACTTCGTTTATAGGCCCAAAAATTTACTCTATTTTTAAGGTTTTTTTAAGAAAAGTCAGTAGTTCGTGGATATTTTCGGGTTTATTTTTATGTAGAAACAATATAACATTATTTGTCATAAATGTAGAATTTGCACAATTTAATTATATGAAAATTATAACCAGTATCGGCGAAAACTGTTTTTCAACTTTGAGGCTCTTGGGGCAGTACTTACCAAATGAATAACGGAAAAAGGTATATTGTTACAGAATGTTACTTTTTACGACTATCATTCTATTGGCCCGCGGTTCCAAAAATCCGAAAAAAAAAAATTTTTTTCATACTTCAATGTATTCATGGACAAAAATTTTTTTTCATTATTTTCTGAAACGCGGCCCTATAGGAATAACTTGTCTAAAAAGTAACTTTTTCAACAATATATCTTTTTACGATAATCATTCGGGAAGTACTGCCCCAAGAGCCTCAAAGTTGAAAATTATTTTTTGGAGGTACTGCGAACAATTATCATATAATTAAATCACACAAACCTTAAATTTATGAAAAACAATCTTATTTTGTTTATCCATAAAATTAAAACAGAAAATATCCTTGCTCATCCGAGTTTTCTTAAAAAAACCTTAAAAATAAGGCCGATCTTCGGGCTTCTATATGGGGTCCATAATGATAAAATATCCAAAAATGGTCATAATATTTTTTGTTTTTCTAGCCGCATAGTATCGATTCGTAAAGATTATTTTATGATTACCCGAAAATAAAAAAATCGATCCACCCTACTATATAGGTATATAGGATAAAGGAAACAGTAATATTGATAATGAATTATTAAGTAGGTACTTAATAATTAATTATCAATATTACTTTATTCTTTGAATATCATAACATAACTTACAAGTAAACCGCTAATGCTATAGTAGGTACCCGCATGAAAAAATTGTCTGCTAAGTTAACCGTATATTGAATGATAGATAACTTTAATGGTCACTGGTGCAAGTGTTGGAAGCTTTTAGTTGAGAAGTACTAGTAATGGACACTTCAAACGTAGTCCTAAGAATATATAGGATACCTACGGTTCTAAAGTTTATGTCGGGAAACAATGCATAACTCTTACTTTAAATAAAAAGGAATATTCATAATAATGTACACGGTTCCACATGTACGGAATCACTTATAGTCGAAGACACTATTGGAATCCAATAGGGTCCTTGACCATTACGAGGGTTGCGTAGTGAAACCCGATAAGTCGAACAAACCGATTTTTTAAATACGAACTATATACACCAGCGTCAAGTTGTTAATTAAATTGGTAATATCTGAGCGTTTCAACCGCCTAATTTTGGTGGCATCATTTTTGCCGAAGTTTCTAAACTTCTCAATGTTATCCTTCGTCATTTCATTTAGTATAAGGTACCGGTCCTCCTTCAAATGACATGATAAGTAGCACATTGTAACCAATAGAAACTTCGGCAAGAATGTTGCCACCAAAATTAAGCGGTTGAAACGCTCGGATATTCACCCACCTACCTATACTATGTATAGTTGGTATATGAGTGCAAATTAAGAAAATTAAATGATTGACTAAATAGATTCATAAGTCTGGAGGCTAGCATATCTTGTGTTTAACAGTAGCACGCTGCTTTTTCGCGGCTACCAGTCTCTTGTTAATCAGTATAATCGAAAAGAGATGGCTAGCTGCGTGTTGCTTTCATACACAAGATGTGCTAAGGCCACTGTCTCATGGCGGAGATCACTGGCGGGCTAGAATATCTTGTATTTGACATCAACTTACAGATACACATCTCCTTTTAATCTATGCAATCGAAAAGAATCTGGTAGGTGCAAGTTGCTGTTAAACACAAGATGTGCTAGGGCCACTGATTCACATCATTGGAGTAGGTGGAGTTATAAGAATATTTTAATATTTTGTATGGGATACTCCAAAGCTTATACTATGAAAAATACTATTGTAATTGTAATAAAATAAAATTGTTAAAAAGGTCCTAATTGTTTCATTTACTATAACTATAAAACATTAAGGTTGTTCGATTGCCATATATATTAAATTCGCATATTTTTATAATGTGGTAATACGTTACGGCTTGCTAAACCACAAGCAATTCTTTACGCTTAGCACATGTTCGGAGCGACAGTATGTCGCTGCGAGATAGATTTCTCGTCTTTTACTTACTTAAAGAGGGACGGATAGTCTATCTCGCAGCGACATATTGTCGCACCAATCATGTGCTAACCGTACTTATATGGAAATCAAACCACTTTAATGCGGGAATTACACTGAGCCGTGCACCTAAAGCAAAGTATGTTGCTTAGTAACGACGCATGATGCATTAGACGAACAACGACGAAGTGTAATTGTCACTTAATGCGAAAAGTTTGATTTATTATAAATCCATTATTCATCGATAAATGAAGGGGTTATTTTATAGTGTTAAATATTATTTGACATAAACCAATAAAAATACAAATCTAGGTACAGCATGCTTATAAAACCGTAAGAGTAGTTCCAAAATCTATGCCTCTCTTTTCGTTGTAAGCTTTATCACGTTGTGGTGCTGCTGGGGCATATACATACAGGATAGAAATACATAGTAATTGAGACTGATACATATTTTAGAGTAACGTAGGCATCAGGCTAGCATAATATCTTATGCGCAACACCAACACGCGCTCTTCTCACGGGCTACTAGTCCCTTATTGATTGTATTGATAAAAAAGAGACGGGTAGCCCTATGAAGGCCGCGAGCTACTGTCAATCACCAGTTGTACTAGGACCGCATACACAGTTTTAAAACCATAGACATAAGCGTTATGCGAAGCATTTGACGATTCTAGTTCACCTACTCGCCGCCAATTTGATTATTCTATTGGTCGCTAGATGTCTTTAGTAAAATAAAAATTAATATTTAAGCTATTTATTGCTATGATTATCGGGCATTTCAATTCTAATTTCGACCATTTTAATATACATACGTACGTGTAGCATTTAGACATCATTATTACTACTTGTATTGATTTTGCATTCTTTCGTGTAAATCACGATGTCATTATTAACTCAAAAAAATATTTAAGAATACAATTTGAGCTATTTCACAAAAACAAAACAATATATTATTAAAGGTTAGCGTAATTTATTAACGAATTCACCTTATCATATAAAAATACGGACACCCTAGGGCTTGTAAACATTCTAAGAGTGACTGACGAAACTGACGTTGATTTTACACTTGTGATTAATATTTTTAAGAAACGCTATTCATAACTACTTGTATTTTATACACTACATACATTCCCCTGACACATGCCAGACACAAGTCGGCCATTTTATTGAAGAATAGTAGATGACATATCGTCGGCTGAGAATGCAATTGTGCTATACGCCACTTGCCTAGGTTTACAGGAGAGCGAAATGAAACAAAAAAAAATATTTCTTGAAATGTCTTATATTTTTGCAATATTTAACTTAACTGACACTTTAGTATATTAATTTACTATTTTTTGTTATATACAATTAATGTTTAACTTATTATAGTCATGAGATATAAGTAGTTTTACAATTGCCATATCCATTTTGGTAAGAAAATGTTTAACTTGCTATGTATGATATGACACAAAGTTATGGATGTGTCACAAAATGTTAGTGCAATGTCAAGAAAGATAGACATTAAAAAGCAATTGTTTATGCAAATAAAAGTTATTTTACGACTAGATTTATTTCAAGTCAAGACGATAATTTATCTCAAATATGAAGATATACTTATTCACGTGAATATGGTGCCAATATTGATTCCCAATATTTATGTGAATCATTTTTTTACTTTCTTGTAAATAGGTACCATCTAATAGGTGACCTTCTCTATTTTGTGAAATGATAAGCTTTTGAACGATATCTAGTGCTAATGTCGATATGAAAAAATATCGAAGAGAACAGCTTATAATACGTTTACTAATGAATGACATTATTTTATTATTTCTTATCAACTAATAAAATTACAGTTAAACTACACGCTCTATAAATTAAAAGACGTGTCATACTCGTATAATATGTACTTCAGGAACAGTGACCGAGGCCTCCTGTTGCCAGGACTTAAATAGCATGGCATGGCAGGAAAGCAGGAGGTCGCTGGTTCGATTCCAGTCCTGGTCATTGGGAGTTCGGTCACTTTTTCTGTAGTATATGTCATTTCTTACTATTTATGGTTAGGTTAGGTTAGGTTATTACGAGTACGTAATTATACATATTATGTAGGTATTTATAACACCAACTTATTAGGATAAAAGCTTGAAATATGAATGACACAAATCATTATAAATCAAACCTACCTTCTTTATTGTCATTTATCAAAAGAGAGGGTAGGTAAAAAAAGTATCGAATCAATACAATCAAATCGATTAATGGATTATGTCACAAAAATGTTGATCGGTTAGTCGCTTGGCACACTGATAAATAGCTGTTAACCGTAAATTTGTGTCATGTCCGGACATGGCACAATATTGTAATCACTACGTATTGCGGTTTGAGGATATGGCACAAAAATATTTGTTTTTTTTAAGTATAAAATAAGAATTTTTAAAAATCGATTACTGTTATAAACTACAAAAAAAATATTCTATCAAGAACCATTAAAAACCTATTTTGCTCAAAAATGGATATGGCACAATTGCATTCTCACCCGACGATATATTGTCACTTAAATTTTAAAAGGACGTATTTTCTTCTTATGAAGATTATGATGCACATGAGTGACAATGACATTAACATAACATTTATAATGGCCATTGCGTTTCCACTTTGCTTAGTAAATAAACCTCTTTTTTACTCTATGATTACTACAAGTGCTACCTCCATGTAGCACTTGTAGAATCATTTGTTAGAGAAACAGAATTAAACCACACTTGTGTAATTGAGTTTTATACGTAAACTTGTAGACTTGTGAACTTGTAATGTACGAGAAATAGGCCCCAGATCGCAATGGAACCAGTATTTGATACAGACCGCCTCTCGGCGCCAGCCCAAATGTTTTATCCAGGACCGCCACTGAGGCGCCAGCCCACATGTATTATCCAGGACCGCCACTCAGGCGCCAGCCCACATGTATTATCCAGGACCGCCACTCAGGCGCCAGCCCACATGTATTATCCAGGACCGCCACTCAGGCGCCAGCCCACATGTATTATCCAGGACCGCCACTCAGGCGCCAGCCCACATGTATTATCCAGGACCGCCACTCAGGCGCCAGCCCACATGTATTATCCAGGACCGCCACTCAGGCGCCAGCCCACATGTATTATCCAGGACCGCCACTCAGGCGCCAGCCCACATGTATTATCCAGGACCGCCACTCAGGCGCCAGCCCACATGTATTATCCAGGACCGCCACTCAGGCGCCAGCCCACATGTATTATCCAGGACCGCCACTCAGGCGCCAGCCCACATGTATTATCCAGGACCGCCACTGGGGCGCCAGCCCACATGTATTATCCAGGACCGCCACTCAGGCGCCAGCCCACATGTATTATCCAGGACCGCCACTGGGGCGCCAGTCCACATGTATTATCCAGGACCGCCACTGGGGCGCCAGTCCACATGTATTATCCAGGACCGCCACTGGGGCGCCAGTCCACATGTATTATCCAGGACCGCCACTGGGGCGCCAGTCCACATGTATTATCCAGGACCGCCACTGGGGCGCCAGTCCACATGTATTATCCAGGACCGCCACTGGGGCGCCAGTCCAAATGTATTATCCAGGACCGCCACTGGGGCGCCAGTCCACATGTATTATCTAGGACCGCCATGGAGGCGCCAGCCCACATGTATTATCTAGGACCGCCATGGAGGCGCCAGTCCAAACGTATTATCTAGGACCGCCAAGGAGGCGCCAGCCCAAACGTATTATCTAGGACCGCCATGGAGGCGCCAGTCCAAATGTATTATCTAGGACCGCCAAGGAGGCGCCAGCCCAAACGTATTATCTAGGACCGCCATGGAGGCGCCAGTCCAAATGTATTATCTAGGACCGCCAAGGAGGCGCCAGCCCAAACGTATTATCTAGGACCGCCATGGAGGCGCCAGCCCAAACGTATTATCTAGGACCGCCATGGAGGCGCCAGTACAAATGTATTATCTAGGACCGCCATGGAGGCGCCAGCCCAAACGTATTATCTAGGACCGCCATGGAGGCGCCAGTCCAAATGTATTATCTAGGACCGCCAAGGAGGCGCCAGCCCAAACGTATTATCTAGGACCGCCATGGAGGCGCCAGCCCAAACGTATTATCTAGGACCGCCATGGAGGCGCCAGCCCAAATGTATTATCTAGGACCGCCATGGAGGCGCCAGCCCAGATGTTTTATATGACTAAAGAATCAGATCACAATTAATAGTTAAGTAACAATAGTTGGCAACAAAATATAAACGAGATCTCATACACCGTAACACCACCAAGTTCTTAATCGAGGAGTAACCTTACGGGCAATTACAATGTCATTTGATTTCACAGGCAGCCTAGGTCTCAACCAAGGAGCAAGTGAATAACTAGAATTGAGATCTTATTTGAATGATAGCAAGACTCTTTCGTAATAATATCAACGGATAACATAACTCCGAACTCATACACCACCTAGCACTTAAGTTAGGAGCAAATAATCAACTGCCATAACGACAATGTTAAAGTAACTCATAAGTTTGGATGTCTCCCTTCCGATTTATGGAGAAATAGCAGGTGTCAATAATGTAATAATGAGCCATTCAGAAAACGATAAAAGACACACTTTTTTTATAATAGTGGGCAACATCAGCACCAAACTATAAATTAGGATGGACGTGTTTCATTAACTCAGGTACCAATCTGAGTATTTGTGAACATATTCCTTTTATAGTGAACACTGTAATATGTCATATCATCAGCCTATCCCAGTCCACTATGATGACGCTGCTGCCCAGCATGAATCTACTATCATGAATGGTCATATAACGCTGTATAACCAAAGCATTTTTCATTAGACAAAATTCATCAAACCTGCAAAAGATTGAGTCATTATCATTAACCCACAAGGCAAGAATCACCTGTTCCAATTAACTCAGTTCTTAATCTGAGAATTCTTGAACATCATCATTTCATAGTGAACATTGTACACTAAGAGCATTCATATAGGTACATGCTGGATTCAATAACTAAACCTGTGAAAAGAATTCTCTGCATGTCATCATATCATCGTAGTGTACTTTATAAGAAACAGGATTTGCTATGTAAACCACAACATTTCAGTAACTATATTCTGTAAGAGACACAAGTTCATAAAATGGTATATAACAATAACACCAGTCCATAAGTCCCATGATAATAATCATATGGAACTTGGCTGTTCACTTCCAAGCAGCTCCATAAAAGGTAAGCACATTGCAAAAATTCCTTAAATATGTTTTGTTGATTCAATAGATATAAATTTAAATAGTATTACCATTTATCAAGGTTTGCCACATTGAGGGTTCGTATTATTGAGGTTCCCATGTATTTAAAGAAACTATATGTACTGCACAAATGTATCATACCCAACACAGCATCTCTGTAACTGGACAAATTATAAAGCACTGAACACATTTATTGTGTGCAATTGTCATATACATAAATGTATTGTTCATGATGCGTCTTGCATAATTGTAATACATATCAGTTATACCTTGAGGGTGAAATGAATATTAAATTGTTAAATAATGAAGTGGCCTCAACTGAACTTCTCACGTAACTGGCAACTTTAATCATTATGATGATGATGAATAACAGTGAATAGGTTAGAATCATTAAACATTTTAAATAAGCAATTTACCTTGTAGGTTATGCATTCTTCCAACAGATCATTTTTCAACTTCCAATGTGAAACAAAAACCCCATAAGTCAATATGCCAACTGCACTTACCCAAATCTTAGATAAGTAAATATTATTGATATCATTTTATCCATTTCATTGTAAGTGATGTAGCAGTATAATACCTCAGACACTTCTGTGAAAGACTTGAAAGTTCAAGATAATCTAAGTTTATTTAAGTAGCTGTTCGAAAACATGCATCTGAAATATAAGGTTAAAACCAGATAGCGGATGACTTGATGAGCCAAGAAGGCATGTCACTGTTGTACCGTTGCATGACAATGTCTAACCAAAGTATTCATTGCATCAATCTCTGTATAACAAAGCTGATAATGGTGATGACTTTGTAGTAGGTATACTAAACATTTGCATTAGATGCCTGAATCAGCCATATTTCACGCCTTACATTAAGTCCTACTTGTAATAGGTACTTGTATGTTTAAAATCCAAATAAGTATTTTCCCATACTAGAAACAACAATTAATAGGAATTCAATGTCTTATATGTGCACAAGTGTACTTATTGCAAAATGGTAGAATTTCATAATAAAAGAGTTATTACCATTTTGTTGACTTCAATGTTAATATTGCATGTAGGTGTAGTGGGAAGCTATACACCATATTGACAAATTAATGAGTTCTTAAGGTGAAGACCTATTTTTGTAGTAGACTGTACACAAATAGAATGCACAGTTCATAACCTGTACTGACTAATATATGGTCACATATTAAGAATAACAAGCATAGCATGTTTATGCTTATTTCATATCATTAGGTATGAAGTATTATGATAATTACTAAAAAGATGAGAGAGAGTATGATCATTTCATCAAATTCTTGTGAATGAACATGGCATAGGTTGTAACAAATTATGAATGTTGTTCACTTTGTACATTCCACAAAGATGTAGAAGATGATACCATGTTACTAAAATATCTTCTAAGTTATTTAAGTATCACAGACTATAGTTGGCCTGTTCCTAATTGAACGGCTTGGCTTTCATAGTATTCCACATTCATAGGTAAATAATAATTGAAATGTACCTAAGATAAAACTCACAAACCAAATCAATGCAATACACTTGTCCATACATACTGAACAGTACAATTAGTATGAAACTGTCAAAATTATTCTATACAGTTTCCACTCTTTCTCTTCATGTAAACAAGGAACTTATTCAGGAGAAATGGTGACCAATCTGTCAATATGATACTAAACTTGACATATATTAAAATAAGTTAAGACTCACCGTTAAATGTACACTTTTTTTTTTTATTCGGCTCTTACCTTGGGACTTCAATTAATTAAATCCAACTAAATAATGGGATTACTAAGTTCTAACATTTATGTATCATACAACAATCCACCTGTTATTCCATGGTACATTGCTTTGATTGTGTTATGCCTTATGCAGCACTGTTGCAGCTCTGGGTATACTATGGTATACTAGTACCATTAACTTGTAGTTTGTTCTTGGTCCACATAAATGTAATATTTAGTGCTTACTATAAATCTGAAAACATATCAAAACACACACCACACAACCGAGGCACCCTTTTAAGATTATCTTCAACCTGTGCATCGCGCACCGGTTTTTTTTTATATTTCTTATCTGCCTCTTTGTAACAAGCTTACCGTGCGTAATATTTAGGAACTCTGTTAAGAGATGAATTCACATTAGCCACAGACCTACCACGATAAGTTACCATGACGACGAAGTTACCGGTTACCTTTACGCGAAGTACTTTGTATGATTGCGTCGTTTATTATTAATACTATAGCAATAATGCATTTAGTAGAATTGGTGCATTCACTCATTAGAATCAGGTGAATCCAAGTATTTCAATCACAACAATGGGACTCCGATACCAGCGGAATAGATTGTACCCATTTTGGTCAATTAAACTTTAGTAGGCGTATGATAATATCTCACTTCTGAAGCTGTTAGGGTAAAAACACCGCTTCATCACTAATACATAATTTATTCAATGGTTAACAAGGCAATCACACAGTAATTTTAAGATAGAGTAACCGCGACGCGCCATATCCGTGTAACGTCCCTTGACAGCTCGACCGACGCCGTAGTGAAGTGACATGCCGATGATGTCGCTAGTGTTGTACCGGGCTAATTTCCTTACAGTATATTTAAAAAATCCGGTGCACTTGTATTTCTTTTTCACGCTAGATTTTAATCCATACATCAGAAATTGGAAACAAAACATCATCTTATACAAAAATCACAACTGTGTCACGTTTTTTAGGGACACAAAATAAGACAACGACAAGAATTTTGACCCAGCTATCATCGCCGTGTCTCTTTTATTTACACTTGAGTGCGTATATTTTATTCGTGTTTATAGCCGATAGTTGATAGCTTAGTAGCTCGCGGTGAGACCAGTGCTTAAGAAACATTACTGAGTTGTGTGAAATAAAATCTGCTTGCTATAACTTGATAATATACTTATTGATATTAGGGTTTGATATAACTTGACAATATATTGGAAAATATGTCGTTGTACTATTCAAAGCTCTAACCATTTTATTGAAGACATTGACATCAAAATCCAAAATCTATTTAATGTGTAAAGGTCTTAATTAATGGCTCTACCAAACGAATAAATAAAAACATATCCTATCTAGGAATGGTAAACTCAATTAAAACTGGCATATTGTGGTATTTATATACTGGCCATAAATTCAAGATATTTTTTATACATATCCATATCACAGATAAATAAAAAAAAACATCCCCACTTCACTAGTTGAGGAAGTACCCGAAAAAAAAATTTTGTTTCTAGTTTTTATTTCTACCTTTTTGTTGGCATAATGAATATGTATAAGTGTACCGAATTGCAGCTTTCTAGTACTAACGGCCGGACGGACATGGCGAAACTATAAGGGTTCCTTGTTAACTACGGAACCCTAAAAAATATATTTTAAACATGACATGGCCCGTATGCTTGCTTGCCAACAATAAAAATGTTAACAATGATGGCACAAGGGTCTAAGTTCAAGTTTCCCGTTTCGCGCACAAATAATTCCGGGCAAATAAATAAGGCAAAAACCCGCGCTGTCGGCACTTGTTTTCGTCCTTAAGTAACTCCCGGCACTACATTCCTTTCCATTACGCATTGAGATAAGGTGTTTCGAAACGGGACGGGAACAAACAAACACGTAGAAAAAATGTCCTAAGTTCAAACATTCTGTGGCTAATATCAAACAAACGCTGAAGAAATTGGGTTGAATTTCAAAATGGCGGCAATGAGTCTGTTGGCAAATATTGTTGAGATGGTAAATAGTGAAATGCATAAGTGTGACAGGGATGGCTTGGATATTTATCGCGGGTCAAGCTGGACTACACATGGTGAATTCCGAAATGTCGTAACCGCCAATAGCAGTGCCTTATTTAAGTCTTTTTGTATAATTTGGGTTGTCGCGATGCGACGGTAGTGTAGCGATTAGTTAGGAACACGACAGATATTAGGGTTTGTTTTTTATGTACTGGAAATACAATAAACAAGTGGTGGGTTTTAGAGTGAATTTAGTGGAATTCGCTTACATATTTCAAGTGGTTTTTAATTCTTTTGGCCGAAAATCATAAAACATTTTTAGATTTTTTTTGTTTTCTAGTGTCTATAAAGTCTAACATAAGTACAAAGTATGAAATGTGTTAACTCGTGATTGGTGCTATAATGATAGTGACTTAAAGATTTAACTTAGTGTTAAGGTCAGAATAAAATGGAATAAAAGTAATAAAATAATCTTCTCTTTATACTATTTCCATCGATCTTTAGCCTAAAATCTTGTGACTACTAGCCTTAATCGTCCCGTAATGCATCTCGCTTAAACCAATGAAAAGTCTTAAATACGCTAGTTAGGAAATACGAAGGAGCAGAATAACTTTAACAGCGTGCTCCTGAGGTCATAAGAAGGGAATTGTATTAAGGTTAGGTGGGGTAAGATGAAACGTCGAAACATAATATTTGTACAGGCTAAAAATTATTATAAAAGTTAGATTTTTTTCACGTTGGCACGAGAACCCTGTCACGGAGGTATTTTCCAAAATACGTCATTGATACATAATGATTGCGGTTTTATAAGTTGCTGGGCGTTTTGATTTATCAGTTTATCAAAGTGCATATGTTTATCTGAATCAGGCGTTATTTTGATTTTGCTTGTTGGATCCATTGCATCCATTGCAACTTTGAGTTATGGTGCGTTTAAACCAAAAGAGCATTCGCTGTTCTAGCGCCCGTTCTACGAAATCAAGCAATCACGTTTTGTGTACCGATCGAATTTCGTAGAGTGGGAGGTTAGAACAGCGAATGCTCTTTTAGTTTGAACGCACCTAACTTTGAGTTATTAACTATGAGCTTATGACATTGTTAAAACTTTATTTCAAATAAGTAAGCCTTAGATTCAATATTTACCTACCTATCTTTTAACATCAAATAAGAACTTTCGATAATTGTGTAACAAGATTTTTCATGATTTCAATATGAATGTCAGAATTTGTAAAAATAATGTTAAAATTAAATGCATATTCAATTCAATACGAAGTTTTGTATTTGAAAAACTCTCGAGAGTTTGATTATTTATCAAGTTCACAATTACATAAGAAAACTAAGACAGATGAAAAAACTTTTTTGAATAACATTAACCTGCTTATGACATAAAATAAATATTTAACTTTTACGTATAAGTATAAATTCAAATCGTAGTAATATCACCTACATTGATACATTATAGTCACACTAACTGGTGGCACAGTATCTTTCTAGTATACAGTATTATGCATTTGTTGTCAATTGATATTACCATATTTGTATATTACTTAATTTACGCCTAGGAGTTACCTGTTAATTTTATAATTGACCGCGTGGTGACAGCAGTAAGAATACATTTTTGTCACCACACCAACTCTTCCCACTGGGTGTCGTAAGATTCGACTAAGGGGTTGAAGTGTCACTGACATTTATTGAAGATTGATGATAGGCAGCAGCGTCATCGTAATGGACACAATATTGCGATCGCCAACCCGCTTGCCCAGCGTGGCGATTATGGGCATTACCTCTTAATGAGTCCATATGCATAAGTAATAGGAGAACGAAGGAACGGAGAGTATTAAGACTACGTCCAGCAGTGGACTGAGATAGGCTGATGAATTAATGAATTGTATAAACTATAAGCGACATTAAAATATAACACATTATATAAACGCCGATAAAGTTTTAAATCCTATAGATATCGTACATAATTGTCGTTACGAACCTGACTGCAACTACCCATTAGCACCGCCCGCGACTTTTCTGCTTCACTTTCAGTTTGATTGGTACAGAAATTATTTTCATATGAATTCAATACTTTTCTGCTTCTCTTTAAAGTTTGATTGGTAGAGAGCTTGTTTTAATATAAGTTCAACGTAATTTTGATAATGTTCTGCAACTTGCACATTGCTCCTCATAGTTACAATTTCCTCGACTGTACATCAATCCGCGTCCTAAAATTACAACCAGATACTACGAACTACATACCTACAATCAATTCAGCCTTATTTGCCGACGCAATAGACAGTACCTGGAGTTATATCCGGTATATCCGGGCCGGTCGACAACGGCCGGATAAACGGATATACCCGGCTCAAATGAGATATCGGTTTCCGGAACGGGTAAGGAGACAGGTAAAGACTAGGTTTATTGAATGTTGGAGGAATAAAGTTTAGTCTAAAATAGCAGAAAACAGTAAATTTAAATAAATAAATGTCTTGGGACATCTCACACAAATCGACCTAGTCCTACAGTAAGATCAATTAAGGCTTGTGACGTGGGTACCAGGCGACGATATATATAATAGATATATACATACCTATATAGATACTTAAATACATAGACAGCCATGACCAAGGAACAAATATTTGTGATAAATAAATACACAAATAATGCCCTCGCCGGGATTTGAACCCGGAACCTCCAGATTCGTAGACAGGGTCACTACCATCAAAGTGAAAGTCAAATGATTCTTTATTCAAATTGAAATAGCAACAAACTCTTTTAAATCTTTTAAGTTACATAAAATTAAAACTACTTCGCGGTTCTAACCTTACACCACTGACCCCGTGAAGAACCGGTAAGAAACTTGGCGGGACTTATTTTTTCAAATAATCATGGTATGTACCTTACAAACTAACATGCATTAAAAAAATAACTTATACATAAAATTGATTTCAATACATTGAATTATAATAATAACAAGAGATGTAAAGTCTCTAAAACTCCAATAATTTATATGTAATAATTTGTACAGAAGTAAATTCAACTAGGCCCCGGAGGCTGACGTTATAGTTTTACATTCTTTTTGCATTAGATAATAGTATTGGTATTTAAATATATATTATACTTAAAATAAAACTTAGCAGATTTAGGACAGGGCTTTCGATTATTGGATTAATAATGAATCATTTCAGCCGTATGGTTTTTAAATACACGTAGGTCAACCCTTCATATTTAAAAAAACCCTGCAGTGACGGCAGTAAGAATATATTTGTCACCACCCCAACTCTTCCCGCTGGTGTCGTAAGAGCCGACTAAGGGATTGAAGTGTCTCTTACCATTCTTTCATCATCTCTTTCTGTCGTCATAGTGGACACATTACTGCGGGCTGCCGCTTACCCAGCGTGGCGATTATGGGCATTTACCTCCTAATGCAGCTATACGCATACTTAATAGAAGAGGCCTACCTAGATCTAGACTGGACTAAGATAGCCTGATGATGTGATGAAAAAACGTGACGTAAAAAAACCTTTTTTTTAACAAAGTTCAATATTGACTGACCATTAAACTATTACACCCTGTATAACATGATCTGTATTGAAATGGGTCAAGCTGCATTTTCATGCAAAAATACGCTCCAGACAACCCAAAGGCATTCTTGTGATCTCAATCGTTCCTTCAAGCGATGAAGCAGTTATCAGAGCAATAGCGGATGACAGACTCACAAAGGGCCGACTGACGTAGGAAATGGCGTATCTACAAATCTGTACAATTTATACGGGGTTACTTTTTCACAAGTACAATAAATCAGCTTACGTAATAGTAATTCTAGAATTATAACTGACGTGAGACTCAAACATATTGAAATATTATCGAACCGGGTTACTCACGTATTTAAGTCGATGATTGCTTTTAATGGGTCGAAACATGTCGAGCAATCATCGACTTAAATACGTGAGTAACCCGGTTCGATAATATTTTAATACGTAATAGTAGTCCAAAATACAATATAAGTAATAGCATTTTTTACTACATAAGTCATAAGTCATAAGTCATTTATTCATAAAGCCAGTTTATACGTCAAAATATGGGACATACTTCATTATGTCATACAAATATACAAAAATATAATTGAAACAATTAAAATTACTAATAATTATTATTTGGTAAACATTAATACAGTACGGATTAAAATATTGTGGAATTTCCTTTCCCCAGATTTAAAAATTCGTCATAGCTGTAAAACGGGTGCTCAACAAGCCAGCGTTTGAGGCGAAGTTTAAAACTGGTCAAACTCTGGGCGCCGGTGATGCTTTCTGGCAGATTGTTGTATACCGTGGGCCCCATGACATGAGTGAGCTTGGTCGTTTTCACCATCCTACGGGGCACGCCGACAAGCTTGTGGGCGCCACGTGTGTTGTAGTTGTGTACCATGTTATTCGTTTTGTACGCAGCTAGATTTAACCTTACATATACAGCCACCTGCAAGATGACTATCGCTGGTAATGTCAATATTTTCAGTTCTTTAAAGTACGGTCTTGCAGGTGTGTTGTGTGGTACCCGGGCTATAATCCTGACGGCGCGTTTCTGGAGACGGAATACTCTTTCCTACCCCTTTGGAACAAAAAAATCTAAAACACTAATGTTCGAACTTATCCGCAAATCTAACATGAATGTGGACGTATTACGCATCTATCGACGTGTATAACTAGCAAAACGTTCGAACTATGAACTCTTTAGTTAAAATTGTCATCGTGCACGATGTGGCGGGTTGGCTCACCCCTTCCCGCCGCTTTCGTCATACGGCACCGTTGACGCCTTGTAATTAGTGCGCCATTTATGTTACATTTGCATGAAGGATACATAAAAAAAAAAAAAACAAAAAAGTGTTGATTTTATTTGATAAATGTGATCTAGTATCGATACCAATGACATAGTAAAATTTCTTGTACCTACCGGTGAACAAATAACCCTTTATACAGGGTGGAAATTCTTTTAGGGTCAGTGAGGGCAGCTACCAGAGTAGCTACGCGGAAATCTGTAAACGCCAATCTTCAATAATTTAAAATCGAGGAGAGCTCTTCTAATACGTTTTTGCGTAGCTACTCTGGATCTGATAGCTACCCTCATTGATCCAAAAAGAATTTCCATCCCGTATACAGAGTGGTTCATTCAAATCGGTCAGTATGGGAAAGTATGAAACTATAAGACATACGAAAATATGTTCTTAGGAACCATACCATCGAATTCGATAAAAAGAAAAACTGGGCGGGTGTTGAAAAATATACAGGATGAAACATGAGTCGTAATCATTAATACGTTTTAATTACTCTATAAACAACTAACAATTAAATGACCTACAAGTTACTTAAAAATTGAAAAGTTATTCACAATTTTTTTTTTTTTGGCTTTAGGATATCCAAAAGGATTTTTAAGACAAATTAATGGAATAATTTAAATTACTTCTTCGAATTCAAGTAATTAATAACGTCAATTTTGTCATTTCGAGTAAAATTAAATGATATTTATTAAATTTAACGTTTTAAATAGCTTTAATTACGGTTATCGTTTCTTAAAAATTAGAAAAAGCCACAAAAAATAAAAAATATATCTATTTCTAATTAACTTGTTGGGCATTCCATTTTTAGTTGTTTATAGAGTTAGAAAAACTGTTCTATTTATTACTGTTCACGACTCATGTTTCACCCTGTATTACTACAGCCGCCTTAGTACAAGTAGTTAATTTGATTGAACTCTACTTAACCCTAGTTTCTTTATACAGAACGACAGCGACAAAAATTTACAGACTCTATATTCACATCATCAGCCTATCTCAGTCCACTGCTGGACGTAGGCCTCTTCTATTAACTTTGCGCATTAGGAGGTAAAGTCCCATCATCTCCACGCTGGGCAAGCGGCTTAGCGATCGCTGTAATGTGTCCACTATTCAGTGACAATGAATCCCTTAGTCGGCTCTTACGACATCCGCAGGAAGAGTTAAGATGGTGCCAAATTCTTACTGCCGTGAGTGACCACACGGTCAGGCTCTATATTACTACCCCAGAAAGCTTAGACTCATTTCATATCTCGGTGACTCATGTATGTTGACAGATTATACTTTCTAATGATTATGTAGATGGACATCTTTTATTGGCTTTGTTTGCTGTACACTCCGTTTATAAAAATATATATATATAAAAATAAAAAGGTGTTTCAGATACACTGTCAAAACTCGCTGCCATACAGTCGACTTCAACTTCTAGCTTCGTTAAACCTTTCGACGTACAGTCAAAGGAGATTATGCTTTTGTCACATGCCGCCGGTGACGAGGACTGGGCACTGCCAGAAAGGACATACGACGTTTAAACTGTGCCGAATTGTATGCTACAGATTGCCTATTTCTGAATACCGCATTAATCTTTCAACCGAGCTGAATTTAAGTACCTACAAATAATGATCCTCTCACTTTTTTTATATTGGCACAACAAAGTGGCTCCACTCCACCTGATCGTAAGTGAAAATTGGAGCCCAAATCGCGGCGGCAACGAACAGGAGACAAGCAGTACCTGTCAGTTGCCACCGCCTTGATGGCCCGCTAGATGCTTCTTCACGCTTCGTTTAAAGGCAGAGGCACATAAATTCCCTGTATACATAAATTGGGAATAGACACTCGAAAACCTTTCCGCCCCAACGACCATAGGTTCTACGTGCAATGTGCCCCGCCCTCTGCCACTTCAGTTTAGCGATTCGGAGAGATATATCGGTTATTTTGGTTCTTCTGTGGATGGCTTCATTTCTAATGCGATCTCGCAGAGACAGGTTTGTATTACCCTTTGGGTGATTTAGAGCTTGTTTACAAAGGTGCACTTAGACCAAACGAGCATTCGCTCATTCTATCTCCCACTCTACGAAATCAACGAATTTCGACGAATCACGTTTTGTGTAACGAAGGAATTTCGTAGAGTGGGGGATATAATGAGCGAATGCTCGTTTGGTCTAAATCCACAGTAAGACACCACTCCCACTCTACACCCGCACTCGCACCCGCTCTAGCAGAGCGCAAGCCCGCAGTACACGTCGGGCTTTGGTCGCGGATACTCCATGATGAGGATCCTCTAAATGGATCGAAACATGTCGAGCAATTATCGACTTAAATTACGTGAGTAACCCGTGTGATAAATATTTAAATATGTTTGAGTCTCACGTTAGTTATAATTCTAAAACCGTTAGACCCATTAAAAATGACCACGTTTCACTATCGTATGCCATCACTGGCAACACACACTGATCAAAGACTGTCGTCTTTCGGCACTGTAGAATATTGGCACCGGTAATAACCTAAACATAAAAATTGCATTAAAAATGTGACAAATGTGAAATGTGTGTGATGTGGAGGGGTGATGTGTGTGTTGCGGATTTCAACTTTGTACCTAATTGTATGTGACGATGCCTGTTGTAGCCATACCTGACGAAGCCTGTGTCGCGGATGTTGATTGTGTTTTAGATAATTGATTTGATGAATAAATATATTTTTTTTATTAGCCTGCTATTGTGTGTCCCACTGCTGGGCAAAGGCTCCCCTCTCGTTTTCCACTCCGTCCTAATAATAAATAAAAATGTGTAAAATGTACACATTTGATCTGACTGTTCCCATGCTCTGTCTAATGATAAGCAGCGATCTCTGCAGGACCCAAGAATGCGGGGTGCAGTTTTATCACGA
Organism: Thaumatotibia leucotreta; assembly: GCA_025490895.1. Lineage (NCBI taxonomy): Eukaryota > Metazoa > Arthropoda > Insecta > Lepidoptera > Tortricidae > Thaumatotibia > Thaumatotibia leucotreta. Next base: position 5,866 of record JALPQI010007542.1, on the reverse strand, counting down.
ATTTGCGGCGCGAATTTTCATCCGAACCGGAATTCCGTACGAGGAATCGTTTAAATGGAATGTTCATGGAATCGTTGAGTTCTATCCGTCAGTGACGTCACGTGTTTTGTACATTTTGTTGGTGTATACTTACGGAGGATGAATTACCGTTTATTGAACATGCCGTGTTGACCGAAACCGATCTGAACCAAACCAATGAATATGGTGGAATACAAGGGGCTTATAAATAAATCACGCGAGGTCCTATTGGTTCACGAAAATCACTAAAATTCGTTACGGATTTCATTACTTAAATGACCAAATACAAACCAAATTCTTTGAATTTGGCTAAATGAAAAATGACACGAGACACTGCTTAGGGGTGGGAGATGTGGCGGTGGTCGCAACACCTAACCAAACATCACCAGGGGTGGGGGGATCAAAAACATACATATACATATGTATATACATACATACAATTATTAGCCGAAAAACCTCGCATCATTTATGCGTGAGCCCTTGCACATGCTTTTGCTTACGTTAGGAATAGTCATAATTTATGTCTTTAATAATTTAAAAAAATGGCCGAATAAAAATAGTGATAAAATAATTATTGAAATGACTCAATTTATCAATGATTTTCTGAGTCTCACGAAAAATGACGCTTCCATACATTTTAGTCAACCTATATTTGTCCATTTCTATGGAACAAAATTTTTTTTTCTTGAGTATATTTGGTCCCGTAGTAAAAGTTATTCAAAATGATGAACAGATTCATGTTTTATTATCTTGTCTCACCATTTTCATAAAATCCTGTTACCTACTAAGTCCTTGGCCGTTAGTACTAGAAATATCCACTACTAAACTATTTTTTTACTAACTTCTACTAACTACTAGAAATTTCCAATTTGGTACGTATGCTGTGGACAGACAAACAGACGGACATGGCAAAACTATAAGGATTCCTAATTTACTACGGAGTCCTAAAAAGTAGACTAACCTATTTACGTAGTTTTCTTTGCAGCACAACAATACTAATAATCTGTACAGAAACTAAAGGCGCGCGGCCACCAGGTACGCCCATATAATTCCCGTGCCATCACTTCCCGTACAAACTGTAAGAACTATTCCCTGAATTGTAATTCGCACTATCAGAGCATTATTTCACGATCAAACGGAACATTAGCTGCTAACCCGTATTTATGGGGACCCAGGTCAACCTCCTTTATTTACGGCACCCTGTAGGTCCGTTTCTGTTTAGCCTTTTTGTATTGTTTGTTTACATGATTTGGCTTGTCGAAGAAATATAATCTTAAATCGAGACACATTATGTCAGTTGGGAACTGGGTCGTTTGCAAAAATTATATGTGTACAAGTACATAATTAATAAGGCCCGACCGAGACTTGGTAGAAAGGATACATTGAACGTGACAAATACCACCAACTGTCATCACACTAGTCATCATTTCTAATTATGTTATAAAATAAGTAACTATATACTTATACCACATACTCCAGGAAGTTTCGAAACTCTAAACTTACATGAATAAAATATCCCCATCTTAAGTAATTCCTTCACTAATTAGCAACTACAAATTCAACCGAGTAAATGTTAATTCTTGCAAAAGTTTTACGGCTAAAGCTGTGGTCACAACAACAAAAAAACTTCAAACTTGGAAACTATTTAATGAGGGTTTTCAGTATATTTTATGCCACCAGGCGGCGCTATATAGACGTCAGGTCTAAACAGCTGTCAGATTCATAGGTGAGCGGATTTTTAAAATATTTAGTTGTAGTTTTTTAAAATTTTCCAAATTAGGACTTTTTTACATTTTTTCTACTCAAAATCACGAGCTCTTTCGACCCTGATAGAAATAAAAAAGTGTCCCAAAAAAAATATTCCATTGAGTTACTATTTTTCATACACTTTCTTCGACCGTAATTCAGTGAAAGACAAAAAAAATATGGAATTCTCGGGACACTTTTTTCTGCTAATAAGGATCGAAAGAGCTCGCGATTCTGAGTAGAAAAAATATGAAAAAATCTAAATTTGGAAAATTTGAAAAACAAATTAAAAATCGGCCCAGGTACTGGACATAAAATGAAATTCTATTGTATTTGGACGTTTATAGTTTTTGTAATGGATTACGACTAGAAAACGCTCGTCGAACTGAAAATTGAACTCTAAAACAGAGTCGCAAAGTCAGTGGTACTAAAGAAAATTAGGTACTTGTGCATTTTGTGAAAATTTACTTGGATTTATTGAAAGTCATATTTGGTCCCATAGTAAAATTTGTTCTAAATGATTCATAGATTAATGTTTTATAATCTCGTATCACCATTTTGTATATTTTTGGCTCCTTTGACGTTGACTGCGCAAGCGCAATGTATTTTGCAAATGATCACCAGTTTTGAACAATCACGTATGATATCAGAGTTTATAAATGTGAGATAAAGGCATACTGAGTAACATGAAATTAGATATATCTGACATCGGAGTCATGGTGCCATTCGAATTTTATAAATTGATTTCATGGGTGATTCTCCGAGGAGCGTTTGATGTCAAAATCAAAACGCGATCGCGAAACGTCTGGTTGATGTAACTAAAGACCGAAGAGCTGGCGACTTCCTCGCACAACGCATCAGTATTGCGATACAGCGAGGACATGCCGCCAGCATCCTCGGTACAATGCCACAAGGGCCAATCTTAGATATATAGGTTAGGTTAAGTAGATTAGTTAGATTTAATCTATGTACATAAAGTATATTGCCGTCACCAATTCAACCGCTGAATTATATTTATAATTATTATATCTCACGAAAGTTTCAATTTAGTTACCTATTTATTTGTTTATTATTTTTACATTTATTACTTAAGTGTGAAGGTGCATTTAGACCAAACGAGCATTCACTCATTCTACGAAATCAACGAATTTCGACGAATCACGTTTTGTGTAACGACCGAATTTCGTAGAGTGGGGGATAGAATGCGCGAAAGCTCATTTGGTTTAAATGCACCTTTAGAATGTCCTAAAATAATATTTTGTAATATTATCAAAATCAATTACATTTTCATTGTCACAATGCAGCTTTTGTACGGCCGGCTCTAATAATATGTATACAATTTTGATCCCTATGCCTTTGACATACGTTCTGAAATGTATACATATTATTAGATGTGACTGTACGCTTCCAGCTATAGGAAGGATATCTGATATATTAATTCATTTAACTATAGGCGTACGTATTACGATCCCTCCCCACTGAAATTAAATTTATTAATGTACGAGGAAGCAATAAACATTAATGTGTTTGGATTTGATTGGGAATATATTCAGGTTTCAGTTGTTTCAGGACTATTGGTTTGGGTTGAGTTAAATTTTCAGCGTTTTTACATCAGCATTGTCGTCACAGCAATCATTGTTTTTTTTTGCTGGTGAATGAATCGCGATGGAAGTAAATAATTTATGAGTTAGGAAGTAAGGTACACCCGGGTAAGACCGGACTATTTTTCGGTAAGTTGAAAGGATGTCACAAAAAAAATCATAAATTTATTTTACCTGCAGATGTGTGATGTACGTGATAAAAAAGAAATCAAGCTTTTAATATAAATTTATTTGATGCCGCTCTCACACTTACACTTGCAATTTTTTTTTTAAGACACCCTACCCAAAAACCTTGCCTTAAGATCGGACTAGTATCAAATTTCAACTCTAAAGTAAGGAGAAGAAGGTGCATAGCTTCCTGCTAAAGATCGAATCTCCAAAAATGTTTGAAAAAAATAACTTTTTTTTAAACGTTCATAGCACATGACTGATGCGGGCTGAGCAGTTGCTGCATACTAGCGAGAGGGGCGGGGTGAAATGGCGTCATTCATAATATAGCCAGTGAGGAAAAAATACTACTACTTTAGTAGTTATTGCAGTCATCCGATCTTACATTAGATTCGATCTTAGCCGAGTCTACCTTACTCCACTTACAAATACAAGGACTAAACTATGTCCATATTTTATGCAATCTTGATCGTAACAATGATGTGTCCTAGCCCTTAGAACGTCAGGAAGCGAAGTGCACTAAACGAATTCGCCGTGTTACGACTTCGGCGACGGGCGACCTTTTACTTAAGGTTATACGACCCTTATACGACCAAACACAACCACAAAGTTGGCTTCTTAATTACAAGCCAGCTATTTTCAAGCTTTATAAGCTACTACAATTTGAAATTACCGTCAAAACAACTATAGGATAGATGTACAGGAAATGTATTCACGTATTTTTTCGGACTTTGTCACAATGACAATCAGTATGAAATTCACTAGAAATCGCATAATATATTGTAGTTACTATGAAAAAATACGAAATGGTGCATGAATCCGTTTTTTTTTATTTTACAGTCCAAGTCGTTTAAAAAATTGTTCATTCAATAAGAATAAGTTGTCAGTTTTGTAACGAGTTTTGTATTTTAAAAATCCTTCATACGTATATCAGAATTATGACTAATGAAATGAAATTAACAAATCGTTCAATTATTGTTAGAAGATTTACCACGATGTCCATGATTTCACTTTTTAGGGTTCCGTAGTAAACTAGGAACCCTTATAGTTCCGCCATGTGCGTTTGGTCTGTCTGTCCGTAGCATAGCTCAGTGGCCGTTAGTACTAGAAATTTGCAATTTTGTACAGGTATATATGTTAATGGGACTGGGCCGGCCACGTCTGCCGCATGCATCCACAAAGGTGGCCCATTCTACGGAGTGGAGGCCTCATGGGCGACGTGGACGTGGCAGGCCTAATAGGCGTAGGTGGCGGGACGACCTAGACGCATTTCTTAACGACTGGCCACAAATTGCTCACGACCGGGATGAGTGGAAATCCATAGGGGAGGCCTTTGTCCAGCAGTGGGACACTTTACAGGCTACATAATAAAAATAATAAATAATAATAAATATATGTTAATCACGCTGACCCCCTTTTCCCCTACTAGAAAGTTGGGTTGATTATTTTATTTTGCTGTAATCCTATAGTGTAAGGTATTTATAGTTGAATAGGTCTTAAAAATAGAATATGGGTCCCAAAAGAAAAACAATGGTCGCCTCCTCTCTAAGTTTTTGATCCATGGGTACAAAAAATAAGAAAAAAATAGTGGACGGAACCCTACACTGAGCGTGGCCCGACATGCTCTTGGCCGGTTCTAACTGGACAAGCCCATTTTACATTATATTTGGTAGTACGGACTGAGTTGTGGATAGTAAGTAAAATGTGTATATATTTTATGAAACTCGTGGACACGAAAATCGCCTTTTTTACCTCAACCAAAAGACTCATTAAGTTTTCACGGTTTACGTTTTATAGCAGCTGTAAACTTACTACATTTATTAACTAGCTTTTTGTATAAAAAATTAAGGCTTGGACTAGCATTTTAGCTGTGCATTTCAAGCACTTTTTGTGTAAAATTTAAGTGTTTTAAAGGGGGCAGTTTAATTGATGTATTTTTATATTTTTTGACAAGCATTAGTAGTGTGTAATAGTATTTTTATTTCAACAGGCAAGGTAACAAAATGTAAATATATATTTTATAATTCTTAAGTTTTCTTTATCATGGCGCAATCGGAATATTGGATGATAGATAAATATTCCGATTGCGAATATTCTATGTATTTAAGTATCTATATGTATCTATCTGTTATATATATCGTCGCTTGGTACCCACATCACAAGCCTTAAATGCGCTTACAATGGGAGTAGATCGATTTGTGTAAGATGTTCCAAGATATTAAAATATTATAGAACCGGTTTACTCACGTATTTAGGTCGATGATTGCTCGACATGTTTCGACCCATTAAGAGGGTTCTCGTCGGAGCACCCTCGGCCACCCAGTTCGATAATA
>JALPQI010007541.1:0-45414 GCA_025490895.1 Thaumatotibia leucotreta | reverse complement strand
ACGCCATCGGGAGAAGTAGTCATCCAGTAGTGCCAGGTCCGACTCCAACGTAGCTTCAGCAGCTGTATTTTGTCAACTTGCGTCACAAGTGCCAAGTCATCAGCATATGCAAATTTCCGCGATGCGGTATTGGGCAGATCGTGAGTGTACAAGTTAAACAGGAGTGGTGCCAGTACAGATCCTTGGGGGAGACCGTTGTTGAGTACTTTAACGGAACTACACTTCCCACCCAGATGAACCTGGAATGTTCTGTTACTCAGTGCATTTTCCAGGAGCCTGTAGATTTTTAAGCAAGGCACAATTTTGAGGAACTTGTACAGTAGGCCATGGCGCCACAACAGTATCGTACGCGGCCGTCAGGTCCACAAAGGCTGCAGCGGATTTCTTGTTGCATTGGAAACCATTCTCAATGTGGGGTCGTCAGTGCCAAGACCTGGTCAGAGCAGTTCCTATGCGGACGAAATCCAGCCTGTTCTTGCGGGATAGCAGCGTTAATAGTGCTGGATATGCGATTGTAAACTATCCGTTCTAATAGTTTATAGACGACACTTAGGAGCGATATCGGTCTGTAGCTGCAAGGCATGTCTTCTGGTTTCCCCGGTTTCAGAATAGCTATTATTTTTGGCTCTCTTCAGTAAGCTTGGAATATTTCCTGAGTCTATGATGTTGGAGAAGAACTGGGCAAGCCATTTCCGGGTGCGTGGGCCACTATGCTGAATGAACTCAGGGAGTAATTCATCGTAGCCGCAGGCCTTGTTAGCTGCGATATGCTTAATAGCCCTAGAAACCTCATCCTCTGAAACAGGGTGGCTAAAATTGTCGTTGGCTTTTGTGGTCATTTTAAGTTTTTGAAGCTCGGTGCGCGTAGACCGGGTGTGTTGCTTGTGGCTAGGTGCTTTCGACAGCTTACGTATCCTGTCAGCCAGTGCGTTAGGGTTCAGCTTAGGTTGACACTTATGGGAAATAGTGCCCTTTGAGAGGCGGTTAAGGGTATGCCAAGCTTTGCGACTGGAGTGAGCGAAGTTCATGGAGTTCACTGTTTGTTCCCACTTTTCTCTGCGAGCCGTATCCAAGGACTCAATCAGTCTATTAGCTACCTCGCGGTTGCCATTTGAAGTGAACTCTTTCCAAAGCTTTTCGGTCTCATCGCCCCAGCACGGAATGTAATCCTTGCGGTAGCCCCGGGGGATGTACTTTTTGGCCACGCTTTTAACCAGGGATAGGAATCGCTTGTAACAGTCAGGCAAGGGTGGGATCCATCTGATACAGGCGTCTAATTTAGATGCGTATCCATTCCAGTCCGCCTTCCTGAAATTCCAGCGCGGCACAGGGTATGTCTCAACCATTGGTATTTTCAAGCCTAATATGACAAGTACTGGACGGTGTTGCGTGTGAGGGAAATCTGCCAGCACGTATCGCTCGGCCGCAACCGGACTGCCATGCGCAGTTGTTATGAAAACCAAGTCCGGATTATGATCGCTTTTCCACCGAGCTGATCTGAAGGTTTTTTTGCCTTTGTTCGAAACAGCCAAGAAAGTGTTCGTTCTGTCCGCCCAGTCCACAATAGCGTCTCCGTTGGCGTCAGAGCTTCTGTATCCCCAGCTGGTGTGATGGCTATTAAAGTCTCCGATATAGAGGGCCGGGTGTTCCAAGGCTGGTAGAGGAGGTGTAGGCCAGGAACTGCGAGGCGGTTTATATATGTTGCATATCTTCGTGTCAGCGATTTGGATGGTAGTAGTAGCAATATCATTGCAATCTATCTCGTTCGAGATCACGCCAACCTGACCGGCTAAAGATGACCTAGCGTACGTTGCAGTCCCGTATCGGCCATCGTATGTGGCCGCAACCAAATCATAACCAAGTATGTCACCTCTTTTAGCGAGTTGGGCATCATCTGCGGTGTGTGTTTCCTGAAGAAGGACTATGTCGACACCATTGTCAAATAAAATTTTACTCAGGCATTCCGATTTGGATTTACTGATGCCTTCAATGTTTAGCTGCAGCACACGGACTGAAGGTCCTATGTTCTTTGTTTTAATTTTGGAGCACTGAAAGGTGCTGTTAGTGTGAGCATCCGGATTCATTTCTGTTGTAGAGAAAGCTGCGAGATCAGAAGGATAGTGCAGCAGCCAAAGTTGTTGCGCTCTTTGCACCACCCAGGGGTCACGTGTAGGGTTATCTAAGGTAATTCCTACGGACGTGGAGCAACATCGACCCCCAACCCCTACTCACTGTAAAGTAACTACTTTACAGTGGAGACTGAGGTTATAGCCTTCACAAGGAGCTGATGGAAGTTCCCCAGTAGTTCAGCAACTGCCGTGCACAGCGTGGCTAGTGAGTTACTTTACAGTGGAGACAGAGGTTATAGCCTTCACAAGGGGCTGATGGAAGTTCCCCAGTAGTTCAGCAACTGCCGTGCACAGCGTGGCTAGTGAGTTACTTTACAGTGGAGACAGAGGTTATAGCCTTCACAAGGAGCTGATGGAAGTTCCCCAGTAGTTCAGCAACTGCCGTGCACAGCGTGGCTAGTGAGTTACTTTACAGTGGAGACAGAGGTTATAGCCTTCACAAGGAGCTGATGGAAGTTCCCCAGTAGTTCAGCAACTGCCGTGCACAGCGTGGCTAGTGAGTTACTTTACAGTGGAGACAGAGGTTATAGCCTTCACAAGGAGCTGATGGAAGTTCCCCAGTAGTTCAGCAACTGCCGTGCACAGCGTGGCTAGTGAGTTACTTTACAGTGGAGACTGAGGTTATAGCCTTCACAAGGAGCTGATGGAAGTTCCCCAGTAGTTCAGCAACTGCCGTGCACAGCGTGGCTAGTGAGTTACTTTACAGTGGAGACAGAGGTTATAGCCTTCACAAGGAGCTGATGGAAGTTCCCCAGTAGTTCAGCAACTGCCGTGCACAGCGTGGCTAGTAACTCACTGTAAAGTAACTACTTTACAGTGGAGACTGAGGTTATAGCCTTCACAAGGAGCTGATGGAAGTTCCCCAGTAGTTCAGCAACTGCCGTGCACAGCGTGGCTAGTGAGTTACTTTACAGTGGAGACAGAGGTTATAGCCTTCACAAGGAGCTGATGGAAGTTCCCCAGTAGTTCAGCTACTGCCGTGCACAGCGTGGCTAGTGAGTTACTTTACAGTGGAGACAGAGGTTATAGCCTTCACAAGGAGCTGATGGCAGTTCCCCAGTAGTTCAGCAACTGCCGTGCACAGCGTGGCTAGTGAGTTACTTTACAGTGGAGACAGTGGTTCAAGCCTTCACAAGGAGCTGATGGAAGTTCCCCAGTAGTTCAGCAACTGCCGTGCATAGCGTGGCTAGTGAGTTACTTTACAGTGTAGACAGTGGTTCAAGCCTTCACAAGGAGCTGATGGAAGTTCCCCAGTAGTTCAGCAACTGCCGTGCACAGCGTGGCTAGTGAGTTACTTTACAGTGGAGAAAGAGGTTATAGCCTTCACAAGGAGCTGATGGAAGTTCCCCAGTAGTTCAGCAACTGCCGTGCACAGCGTGGCTAGTGAGTTACTTTACAGTGGAGACAGTGGTTCAAGCCTTCACAAGGAGCTGATGGAAGTTCCCCAGTAGTTCAGCAACTGCCGTGCACAGCGTGGCTAGTGAGTTACTTTACAGTGGAGACAGAGGTTATAGCCTTCACAAGGAGCTGATGGAAGTTCCCCTGTAGTTCAGCAACTGACGTGCACAGCGTGGCTAGTGAGTTACTTTACAGTGGAGACAGTGGTTACAGCCTTCACAAGGAGCTGATGGAAGTTCCCCAGTAGTTCAGCAACTGCCGTGCACAGCGTGGCTAGTGAGTTACTTTACAGCGGAGACAGAGGTTATAGCCTTCACAAGGAGCTGATGGAAGTTCCCCAGTAGTTCAGCAACTGCCGTGCACAGCGTGGCTAGTGAGTTACTTTACAGTGGAGACAGTGGTTACAGCCTTCACAAGGAGCTGATGGAAGTTCCCCAGTAGTTCAGCAACTGCCGTGCACAGCGTGGCTAGTGAGTTACTTTACAGCGGAGACAGAGGTTATAGCCTTCACAAGGAGCTGATGGAAGTTCCCCAGTAGTTCAGCAACTGCCGTGCACAGCGTGGCTAGTGAGTTACTTTACAGTGGAGACAGAGGTTATAGCCTTCACAAGGAGCTGATGGAAGTTCCCCAGTAGTTCAGCAACTGCCGTGCACAGCGTGGCTAGTGAGTTACTTTACAGTGGAGACAGGGGTTATAGCCTTCACAAGGAGCTGATGGAAGTTCCCCAGTAGTTCAGCAACTGCCGTGCACAGCGTGTCTAGTGAGTTACTTTACAGTGGGGACAGAGGTTATAGCCTTCACAAGGAGCTGATGGAAGTTCCCCAGTAGTTCAGCAACTGCCGTGCACAGCGTGGCTAGTGAGTTACTTTACAGTGGAGACAGAGGTTATAGCCTTCACAAGGAGCTGATGGAAGTTCCCCAGTAGTTCAGCAACTGCCGTGCACAGCGTGGCTAGTGAGTTACTTTACAGTGGAGACAGTGGTTACAGCCTTCACAAGGAGCTGATGGAAGTTCCCCAGTAGTTCAGCAACTGCTTCACAAGAAGCTGGAGACACAGCAGCTGCCGCGCGACGAGGCCGTGCACAGCGTGGCTAGTGAGTTACTTTACAGTGGAGACAGAGGTTATAGCCTTCACAAGGAGCTGAGTAGTTAGTGAAAAACTAGGCCAAAAGCGCAGACACCATTATTCTCAACAGAGTAGTGTAGTAGTAGTATAAAACTGATTAATAATATGATGTTGCTCATGTCCTTGCAGAATTAATTTGTCTTGAAACAAATCAAACATTAAGGCGCTTTGAGAAAGAAGTAACACGTACTTTTTTTTAGCCCTAGAAGAAAACCGTTCATCCTTGGAGATAGAGCTGTCACGCCTTCAAAACATGCTGAAGGAATCAGAAACGGGCGGCGAGCACGTAACACGAGAATTGAGGGCTACAGAAGCGCAACTGAAGAGAGAGCGTGCCGCGTTAGAGCAAGCTAATCATGACATAAAAGAGCTGCAGTCTAGGTGAGTCACATATTTTTTGGTAAAAATACGGTTAATTTGAAAGAGTCGATGGTTGGTCGCCATAAAATTTATAATTAAAAGTTTTTTAACGAGTGACATGGTTTCCTCATCTTGGTTAACTATACATGTGTACTTATATTGAGTAGTGAGTATATGGATAGTGAGGTTATTTAAGACAGTACCTACCTCGGCCGGGTACAGTGGTTACCTTTTTTCTGTGTCCCACACTCTATTCGTGTTCTCGCCGTATCTTGTGTTACGAGTATTTTGACATTATACCTAAACTGGTTATTTTATACGCTGTATGATCAGATAATGATAACGCTGTAACTTAAAGTGATTTTCTTTTGTTCTTAGACTTCAGAACGAGTGCGAAGAGCGTGAGCGGACAGCCAATGAGGCGGCAGCGGCGCGACGTCACGGCGCCGAACTGGAAGCTTTACTCGGCGCAGCCCGCGCCGACCTCGCCGCCAGCCGCCAGCGCGGCGCCGAGCTCGAGGAGGCCTGCCGCGCGCGCGACCAGGTGACATGTAGACTAGTGTAGACAGCCAACGAGGCGGCGCCACGTCACGGCGCCGAACTGGAAGCTTTACTCGGCGCAGCCCGCGCCGACCTCGCCGCCAGCCGCCAGCGCGGCGCCGAGCTCGAGGAGGCCTGCCGCGCGCGCGACCAGGTGACATGTAGACTAGTGTAGACAGCCAACGAGGCGGCGCCACGTCACGGCGCCGAACTGGAAGCTTTACTCGGCGCAGCCCGCGCCGACCTCGCCGCCAGCCGCCAGCGCGGCGCCGAGCTCGAGGAGGCCTGCCGCGCGCGCGACCAGGTGACATGTAGACTAGTGTAGACAGCCAACGAGGCGGCGCCACGTCACGGCGCCGAACTGGAAGCTTTACTCGGCGCAGCCCGCGCCGACCTCGCCGCCAGCCGCCAGCGCGGCGCCGAGCTCGAGGAGGCCTGCCGCGCGCGCGACCAGGTGACATGTAGACTAGTGTAGACAGCCAACGAGGCGGCGCCACGTCACGGCGCCGAACTGGAAGCTTTACTCGGCGCAGCCCGCGCCGACCTCGCCGCCAGCCGCCAGCGCGGCGCCGAGCTCGAGGAGGCCTGCCGCGCGCGCGACCAGGTGACATGTAGACTAGTGTAGACAGCCAACGAGGCGGCGCCACGTCACGGCGCCGAACTGGAAGCTTTACTCGGCGCAGCCCGCGCCGACCTCGCCGCCAGCCGCCAGCGCGGCGCCGAGCTCGAGGAGGCCTGCCGCGCGCGCGACCAGGTGACATGTAGACTAGTGTAGACAGCCAACGAGGCGGCGTGACGTCACGCCGCCGAACTGGAAGTTTTATCTTAAATACTGCGGCAGCAGGATCAAGAACAGTGTGTTTACATCGTTTTAAAGTTTCAGCAATGTCGCTAGACGCATATTGAGCGACGGAGCAGATTATAAACACGCACTGTCGGTCCCTGATTTACGCACAAAAAACCCGCCAGGCAGCGCGGGACGCGGGAGGTAATGGCAGTGTTATGAGAAGCATCGAATTTACAGACTCGTCCTGCGTATTTCTCAGCCCACTTCCCTGCTCACTTCAGCAGAATGTAAATCGGTGTGACGTGTAAATTAGTGTAGACAGCCAAACAAGGCAGCCCTGAGCTAAGGGAGGCTTGCACGATTAGGTACCATGTCTAGACTATTGTTGACAGTTAGATTAAAGCCTGAGTGGCGAGCCTCAAGCAGCAAATCCGGCAAGGCGTGCAGCGACGCATCAAGCGTCCCAGGGCTTTGGACGGCGCGCACTCAGGCCACGCGCATACATTTGCATTTTTACACCCCGGTTGAGTGTCTATTCAGGCCTTTGAATTAGCGACGCAGCAGCGCGAATTCAGGACGCGGCGTCGATTTGGAAGCTATACTAGGCACCGCACACGCTGAGCTCTAACGCGCATGCCGATCGCAACCTTTTGAGTGACATAATGCAATAGACGAAGTCACTCAAAGTGATCGAGCGTCCAATACGCAAATGGTCCAATCATTTGAGGCTGCTACAATTTACAGTATGAAATTTCAGTCTGTTTTTTTGGAATTCTAACCATACCCTCCCTAAATATTACTTTCGTTCATGAACAAACGGTATTTAGTAACCGTTTATCGCGTTGAAAGACTTGTGTAACATTAGTTTAACAGAATTCGATTGTTTTTAGGAATTGGTTCTACGTTTGGAGGACTGCCGGTCCAAGGAGCGTCGTCTCGAAGAACTCAAGCATAATCTCGAAGTTTGCCTTGCCGATGCTACGCAGCAGATTCAGGAACTAAAGGTAAACCACAAGGAATAAAAAAGGCAGTTAGATAAATTACAAATTGAATGTTAATATTATTTCCATGCAATAATTTCGTTTAGTCGTCGATTTATCTAGGTGACTACGCCCCGATCGGTTATAGAAACCAAAAAAATTTGGGCCCTCCCATGTGAATAATAGTTAATAATTCGCCGCTGAACTAATATTTTATTCGTTTCTACAGCTCATCGCTTACTCGCCCGCTCTTACAGACATTGATAAGACCGAAAGGGACGAACAGTAATATTTTTTTCAATGTGGTTTACCCCCTTGTTCAAAAACACCAAACTTCGCAAGCCGATAAGTATTATTTGTCCCTTTCAGCCCATTGAGGGACTAATAATTAGCGTTGAAAATGACGGAAAAAATCAAATGTTTTTTCGGGAATGTACCTATGAAAATTTCGTTTATTTTTCCTTTTTTTCGGGTTTTTACGGAAATAATCAATGTCACTGTAACTCATTTCAATCTATTTCAATTGACTTTTCCTCGTTGACATTGCGTTCTCCTGGTATAAGTGAAAATTAGACCTAATCCACATTGGTTTAGAGTTAAAAAAACCCGGCCAAGTGCGAGTCGGACTCGCGCGCAAAGGGTTCCGTACCATTATCAATTTATTATTTAAAAAATATAGTTAAATCAACCTACCTCAAAAACTATAGGAGATAACTTAATCAAACCAAAAATCGTTGATGGAGTTTATTAATGTGCATAACATATATTTTTTTTAGAATTTTATATCGCGTAGTTTAAAAAATAGAGGGGGGGGGACACATTTTTCAGACTTTGAGAGCTGATATCTCAAAAACGATTTGCTTAAATAAAAATAAGATGTATAAACCTTCATATCATTTTCAAAGACCTTTCTATTAATACCCCACACGCTTATATACAACTAAAAAAAATTTTTTATCCCTCAGTTACATGTATGGAGGGCCCCCACCCCAATGGTTTTTTTTTACAATTTAGTATCATAATCCTGTAGCGGTTTATACAACACATATCCTTACCAAATTTCATTACTGTAGCATTTATAGTTTCCGAGTAAATCGGCTGTGACAGACGGACAGACGGACAGACGGACATGACGAATCTATAAGGGTTCCGTTTTTGCCATTTTGGCTACGGAACCCTAAAATTAAAGTGTAAAGTTTCATTGATTTTCTCAAAAAATCCGGAAAAAAGAGCTGTTTGGAATGAAACGGGTTTTAATCCGGAAAAGTTCAACGCTAGTCATAATAAAACTGCATTGACATTGCAGGCCCGCCTCGGTGGTAGCGAAGGCCGCTGCCGCGCGCTGGAGGCCTCGCTAACACAATGCGAGCACGGCAAGCGCGAGGCCGAAGCGAAGTTGTCGTCCATCGCACATACGCTGCGGCGCGTGTGTGGCGTGCAGCCCGACGGGTCCGTGCACGCTGCTGCACGTCGCCGTCTCGCTAGCCCGGCGCGAAGATACAGCCCTCATAGAGGTATGTAGTTAATAGGGTGATTCAAATTTGTATGAAAAAAAGAAATCTTTCTTTTTTTTTACTCTCAACCCTTTAAACTGACCTATACCACTAAAAACATAATTGATTTTTTTTTCAGATTTTTTAGTTATTATTTAAAGGTCGCTACCACTTCATGAAAAAATGTGATTGTCATACTAGACTACAATAAAAAAATATATATTTTAAGATTTTTTTACGATTAAAATATATATCCTAATGAGTCTTTATAATATGTCGCTAAAAACAGATCTGATTTTTTTTCTATTCCTTTCATTTGGATTTTACATGGCAGGCCCCTAAGTAATTACTCAGATGAGTTTTTACATACGACATAGGACGAGGACTTATGACGTAAAACGTAGTTTATCACAGTGTTTGTTGTTGTTTATAACATCAGATACTACAAAAACATCCAACTACACTAGAGGAAAAAAAGTAAAAAAAAAAAATCATCTTGTATGGGAATCACACATTTTTAACAAGCAGTAGCGACCCCTAAAATATTGTTTAAATTTTCCAAAAAAAAACTAGTACATTTTCTTATGCCAAAGAACACAATGAAGGGTTGAGAAGTTAACAATTGTAACTTTTGTGTTTTTGAATCACCCTAGTTTAAAGTGAAAGTATTGCAAGGACTAGCTTTTGAGAAATAGGCCTCTGGTCTCGCTGACGCGCCTTGCTAGTCCGGCGCGGAGATACAGCCCGCATAGAGTGTAGTAATACTGCTGCTATATTTTGAGAGATATACCACTGGGCCCCCGTTTCTCGAACGCTTTTAACTTGTAATACAAGTGGAAGTCTCTTTTTAACACTATTAATTAGATAAGGACTTCCGCTTGTATTACAAGTTACAAGCTTCCGAGAAATAGGCCCCTGGTCTCGTTAACACGAGCACAAGCGAAGCCAGTTGTCCATGGTACTTAATTCCTTTCTATGACATTTTTAGGGATCGATTCTTTTCGCTAAAAGGACTATCCGGCCCTAATTTAATCAAATCTATAAAGGCCGTGTATGTACCGTCATTTACTTAGCCAAGAAGCATGGAGCCCAAATTTGGTGCATATATTCGACGCGAACAATTAGCTGACGTCCATTCTCTTATTTACGTTTATCAGGTCGTGATCACTCCGAAGACCGCAATGAAATCATCGACGTGGATCCCGAACTCGTAAAGAAGGGCGTTCGAAACTTGATGCATGAAGTCTGCCAAATTGAAAGGGAGAAGGTGAGTTACAATAGTTCGTTATCAATTGTCATTCTTTCTAAAATGGAGTTAAGGCAGATATTTTTACCGCATTTACTTGATTATATGTCAATCAGCTCATCCATTCTTGGTCAATCTACCTCTAGTCCGTCTTATTATTTATTTACTATATTTTTCAACGGAAAA
Source organism: Thaumatotibia leucotreta (assembly GCA_025490895.1). NCBI lineage: Eukaryota > Metazoa > Arthropoda > Insecta > Lepidoptera > Tortricidae > Thaumatotibia > Thaumatotibia leucotreta. The sequence continues at coordinate 35,168 of JALPQI010007541.1, read as the reverse complement.
CAACTAGCCTTTAATTTTCCTTTACCTATGAAACGATTTAGACTAAGGATTTTTTCATATTTTTCCTACCGTATCGTTGCCCCTAATTTATAGCCCAAATCGGTCTCGATATCCTCTACTGAAGACGAGAATCCTCTACTGGAATATAGACATATTGATTTAAACTTTCACGATTATCACTCATATTTTAAAGACAAACGGGTCTTAATCGCGTAAACTTACGTTTAATTATATCCTGACTCAACTAAGTCTGCCTGCGATCACTGGTGTAACGTCATGCCCGAAACGTCAGGGTATAATTAAACGTAAGTTTACGCGATTAAGACCCGTTTGTCTTTAAAATATGGAATATAGACTATTAAACTCCAGCACTTTAATGTTCCTTTCTTTAATTTCCATTTTCATAAAACTGAAGCAAATCCTAAATTCATTATTCTGTAACAGGACGACTACAAGACACAAGTAGCGGCACTAAAGAAGCAGCTAAAGGACGCAAGCGAGCAGCAAGGCAAAGGCGACAATAAGCTGCAGTCGATCACTTCCAACTTGCGCACGGTGCAAGAAGAGAAAGCTCGCCTGCAGAATGCGCTGGGGCAGAAGGATGCACAGCTTACTGGACTGGTAAACGAAAGTAGCGTGTTTGATGTAGTAACCTAGTAAAAAAGAAGGATATTTATTGAATCAGCAATTTTTGCAGGCGTAACGTAATAAACTAATTCTCATGTTATATATATATACAGGTTTTTCTATTTGTGTTAGGTAATTTAAACAGCTTCCTGGGGGCTACTACAATCTAATAATGCGATTCAGTTTAGGACCTAACCTGAATCGCGATGTGTCAGATCCATAGAATCGTGACTGTATAGTACATTACTATAGAGGACGGGAAACGAAGGGTTACGGGCCAAGTAGATATATCTGGCCGAAGGAACTGAGGCCAGATAGGGATACGCGGCCTGTAACCCTGTTTCTCGCCGAGATTTGTATAGCGCTTTTCTCAAACTTGCCATGAAATGAAACGAACTGATTTCGCTGTCGCCGAACCTTACTATTCCATTTGTAAATATACCAATAGTACAGTATCGTTAAACATTTAAAAAATAAACATTCGCGCGTAACTTTTTTTTTAAATCTGTTTGAGGTATTCTTTTACCTGGTGGTATAGACATTAGTTCTAAGATATATTTTTTTCTGTGGCTGAATGTCAGACCTAGTGTCACAATTTGACGTTTAAAAAAAAGACAGTGTGTTTGCAGTCCTAGGTGTGAAATAAATACATGAAATCTCTTTACGTATCATCTTAGCACATGACACCGGATACATAATATTTCCGGGTTTAATTTAAAGTAAGTAACATCAACATTCCGTAGCAAGTTTGAGAAAAAACTTTATGCGAGAGAGGATCCTTTGTACAGTTACGACTTAGTACATTGTGCATCAAGGGAGGTAAGTACGGAATTACTAACGAGAGTATTAAAAGCCCGACGCCGTCAGGCGGACGGCTTTTATGACTCGAGTTAGTATTCCGCTTACCTACCGTGATGCATACAATGTTTTTCATCACACTTGCCGACAAAAAAATAAGTTTTAAGACATAATATTATTAAATGACGTACTGACATTTCTATTACTCCCTAGGGAATATCACTTTTCTATTACTCCCGCTACGCGCGCAAGCAACGGCGCGCTTAGACAGCAAGTGTGATGAAAAATAATATGTATTACATTATTATATGTATAATAAGATTATTTGTGCGTGTTTATAAGTATTGTAACGAATAAAACTATTGTCAAAGGGTGCTCAGTGTTTTTAACAGTAATAAATTTGCCCCACTTGTTTAGCCGTGTCAATCCCGTCCTCTTGTAATGGGTAATTTTGGACTACCACTCTAGATTGATCAGTTCCAACTACACAGTACAACTTCTAAATAATTATCTTCAGTAAAAGCTCGCAATAACTAAGCTAATACCTCGATGTTTTCTCCATTGATAGTTGTTTAATTTGTGAATGCGATTGATAAATTAAAATATTATTTTCAGAATGAATCAGTTCAGTCTAAGGCTGTGGAGATTAGCAACTTGCGGGACAAGATCACGAGCCTGGAAGCTACCTTGAGCTCGGTCACTGAAGAGAAGGTTCAGAACGAGGTATATTTTGCAGCCTTGCGTTACTAAGGCTTTTAGAAAGCTGTTATAATCTTAGTTCTGTTAATGCTTATTACTTGATCAGTGTAAATTGTGATGTAAATTATGTGATGCTCTACAAGATGCCCATGAGGAAAGGGAAAAATTCCAACAGCATATTGCTGAGACTGAAAGAAGCAAAAAAATTGAAATGAGTCTTGGTCAAATCAGAAAAAAATACGTTTTTTTTTTTGATGTTTTAAATGCCTTAATACACAAAAAAGGGATTTCATTAATGAAACTATCGCAAAAAATGCAATTTATAGTTTTTTTTTTACATTTGCTAGGTGATTAAAGGTTTTTTGGTTCATTTGATGTCTGTCAATTAAGTATGACAAGACTAAGACAACATGGTGACAAAATCCGTTCCTAAAATGCGTTTATCATAGCGTAATGGTCTAAAGCGGGTTTAAAAAAATCCAATTTTCTCTTAAAATAGACTGAATCCAGAAATCTTCATACGACATTTTTAACTACAAATTTGGTCAAAAATACGCTGTTGATTTATTCCCTTTTTCTCATGGGCACATTGTATAAAACAAATATGCTTCTGGATTTAATGTGTTAATATAGAGTTTTCGTCATTTATTTCGTCGTCGACATTATTAAAATTATTTGTTGGTTGTCATAGAGGATGTTTACATACATTGATTTCGACAGAATAAGGGCGAGAACTTGCGCGTCCAGTTGGCGGAACGTGTGCAAGAAGTAGGCCAGCTGAGGGAGGCGCTGGCAGCGGCTGAAGGTAATACTCATTGACATAATATAATAAATATACAGTGAAGAAACAAGAAGAAAAGTTTCAAAGAAACACTTCGACATAGATATCCGATAGTTATCCGACTTGAAACAAAATGTGATGATTTTTTTATATTATACGTAAAAAAGCCGGGCGGTGATGCAGTAAAAACACCTTTGTCACCACCCCAACTCTTCCCGTGAGTGTCGTAAAAGTTGACTAAAGGATCGATGTGTCCATTAATTTCTTGACAAAATGATGATGAGCAGAAGCATCATCATAGTGGACTTACTACTGCGATCGCCGACCCGCTTGCCCAGTGTCGCGAATATGGGTGTTTTCTAATGGATCCATACGCAATATACGCATAGGCCAGGTGCATGTCCAGCAGCGGATTTAAGCATGATGATGATACATAAAAAATACCGGGGAATTAATTAATTGAATCAGGCGTTACTTTACGGAAGTCCATATTTAAGGATGAACAATATTGCTTTGCTCTTCCGCGATACAGAATGTGTAGTTAATTAGTGTAACCCGCTATAATTACTTTCGTATTTTTTGGATGCAATTAATTTTCCCACCCTCCCGCTTTTACCGGGGAATTAGTGTACAAATTGAGTGGACGCTCGAGCAGGGTGGGCAGCGGGGTGTGCGTCCATGTTCAAATAAATGTAAGTGGCCTGAGTACTCGCCTTTCAAATCCCTTGGACGCTCGACGCTGCACAGCCTCACGGAGGTGCCGCTCGATGCTCGCCCGTCCCGGCTTGGTGCGTAAACAAGATGCCAATCGCTAACGTTCAATCGAGAATCGAAAACGAAAGGCAACTACCTAACTGTCCTTGCCGCACTAATAAAAAAGAGCGACACAGAGAGAAAACTATGATAAGATACTGACCGTTAGTGATTGTCAACTTGGCTACTTACTGTTAAGCCGGGGATACACATGCCCGTAGCTTGAACACTAGCATACCAGCTCCTTGCAAGTGCCAGCGACAATCATGTGTATTCACTAACTGGCATGCCTGTAACTGGAAGCTAGCTAGTTGCAAGTAGTTGGCACAACATTTGATTTCCTTGCATGCCCGTTGAGGGAGGGTCGCGGGGGGCTTCTAACCTGGCACGTGTGAACAGCCGCGACAGCTACGGGCATGACAGTAGCCGACTCGTTGTGGCCGTAGGCCCAAATTCTTCCTAACAATTCATCAAATTTCTCTGGGAGCATTCTCTAATGATTTCTGTAACCATCATGAAGTTCTTGACGCATTTCTTTAAGCAGACAACTACTTGCTTTAAAATCTTTCATTCTACTAATCCAATCTCTGATCTAACCCGTCTTCGTTTTTTCTTTTTATCTCTTATTAATTTGGCTACACATTCAGTTGCCAATATTAACACAATCTTGTTTAATTTACTTCGATTGTTATCCATGTTGTAGGTACGAAATACTCTCACGAACTGTCCTGTGTATACGCGATGGTAATACTGGCATGAAAGGGCACAGTATGCATGCCAGTGTTACTTGCAAATGTATCCGCAGTGTGCCAGTTACTCGTACATGCCAGTAACTTTCATACCAGCTACTTTCCCGATTTACTGGCATGTGTATCCCCGGCTTTATACTTACAGGGCGAGCGGCGCGTCTGGACGTGCGACGCGCGCAACTGGAGGGCGACGTGCAACGGGCGGCCGTCGCGGCGCGGGACCGGGACCAGGCGCTCAAGGTGATACACTCATATTTAATAGTACATTACTATAGAGGACGGGAAACGAAGGTTACAGGCCAAGTAGATATATCTGGCCGAAGGAACTGAGGCCAGATAGGTATACGCGGCCTGTAACCCTGTTTCTCGCCGAGATTTGTATAGTGCTTTTCTCAAACTTGCAATGAAATAAAATAACGAAAGTGATTTTCACAGTACACAAACAAATAAGTCAAAGAACGAAACGAATCTACAAAATAATAAAAAAAAACTTATACGTAAATTTTTTTTTTAAACCGTGTGAGATATTCTTTTACCCGGTGACATATTGACATTAGTTCTTTTTTTTACGGTGAAATGCCAAGATGTTCTGTCACTTAACAAGTTACATCCGGTATTTAACTTTTTAATGCCGGTTCCTTCCAGTACTTTGCAGTCCTAAGACTGCAAAGTAGTTATGAAATGCCTTTACATATCAAGTTCAATCATCGAACCAGCGAGATGGTACTTCCGGGTTTAATTTGACATACGTAATGCCAACATTTCATTGCAAGTTTGAGAAAACCCCTTTATTCATAAACGTCTCCTTATTAGCATGCCGATAAGTATCATCTGTCCCTTTCTGTGTTATAGACATATTCGTAAAATCGAAAGTCTTGGAAAAAACGTCGTAAGGCTTGTGCGAATTAAGTAGTAGATTGTTTAATTAAGCCACAAGACATGCACAACTTTGTCCATGGCGCGTGCGATATTCAACATTTGATTTTGCCTAAAAGTCTACGCTTCAGATTTAGTCCATACTATGGCAGACCCTTCAACGTGATTCCATAAAATGAAATATTTGTCGCTCGACACACGATGTCTTATAAAAATTGGTTCAATTAACATCTTAATGCATTAAAAATGCTTTCGCTAACATATAATTTTGATTTTTACAGAAACTCCAAGAGCGTTGTGAGGGCTACGCGCGCACCATAGCCTCACTCGAAGATCGCTGCACGTCACTGAAGGGCACAGTCGAACAGTTGTCTACGTCTTTACAAAAGGTAAACTTTTGCTCGATCACATTTTTCGTGTACCTACTTACAAGATATTATCTGTATTAAATTTGGTTTTTGCTAATTTTTTAATTCCCCAAATCATTACTTAATAGTTTCTATTTAGTTAAATTCAACTTTATCTTCTAGCTATCAAAAGGTTATTTGAAGTTTGATTGAATGTATTTTTTTTTAATTTTTTCAAGTTCTGCTTACAACGTACGATTCGTGGTATACCGTTGAAGGATACATTTCTAAATATATAAATTTAATTTATTTATGAATTAGGCCGCGTCTGCCGAAAGCGAGCTTAGGGCGGAGCTGAGTAAGACACAGCGAATGCTTAATGAGGCGAAGAACAATGAACAAAACGCATTGGACAAGTTGAGGCAGATTCAGAAGAACATCGGTAAGTTACTTAAAATTAGTACTTACATATTTATTCCCTTATTCATAAACGTCTTCTAACCTAGCAAGCGGCTAAGTATTGCTTGTCCTCTTCGATCTTATGAATATGTCTATATGATCGAAAGGGACAAACAGTACTTAGCGGCTTGTTAAGTTAGTAGACGTTGATGAATAAGGGGGTTAGTGTCAAAATAATCGTTGTATGTATGTCATCAAAGGGACACTTACTTTTTCATCACACTTGCTGCCTAAGCGCGCCATTGTTTGCGCGCGCAGCGGGAGTAATAGAAAAGTGAAATTCCCTAGGGAGTAATAGAAATGTCAGTACGTCATTTAATAATGTTAATTCTTAAAACTATTTTTTTTGTCGGCAAGTGTGATGAAAAACATTGTATGCATCACGGTCGGTAAGCGGAATACTAACTCGAGTCATAAAAGCCCTCCGCCTAACGGCGTCGGGCTTTTAACACTCTCGTTAGTAATTCCGCACTTACCTCCCTTGATGCACAATGTACTATTGTCTATACCTAGTCAATAGTTCCATCTCTTCGATTCTCTTCTGCGACCAAATATAACATGGACGTCTCACGCCAGCCCCCAATAACAATTGTTCAATTGTGCCAAGATGGGCAGGACCTTGCGCTTTTCTTAATACCGCGCATATTTCGGCGCAGCATATTTGACAAATGTTTATAGAATATAGCCAATCAAAACTTTGATGGACCAATCACAACTACTTTTAAATGGCGATTTAAGTTTTTATAGGTTGATTTTGAAATTCATTGCCGTGATGCATTGAAGAGGGGGTGACACTTGTCAACTAAAATTCAGGACCGTTTTTGAAAGGCGATTTAGTATGGTGTGCGGATTCCATATGTTATTTGTTCGTAGATTCTCTTTGAAACATTGGCCTGTTTCACCAACCTCCAATAAAATATATCTCTCAGGTAAATATTAGCTGTTTTCTTTTATATGTCTGGAGAAAAGTAGAGTGGTTATTTTATCTGACCTATTTTATATTACCTTGTTGAGCAACACTTGATTAATGTTGTAAAGTGTCCAATTTTCGGCTCATCATCAAAAAAAATCATATGATGACATTAATAACCACAATTTTTTATTACGTACATAAATAATTTTGTAGCTAACTGCGAGAACGAGCGGCGAGTGCTGAGCGAGAAATTAGAGAGCGCAAAATCAGCCCTCGGCGAGTTGAAGAGATTGAATTGCACTCTAGAGGATCAAGTGCACAGGCTCACTACGCAACTTGCCAACGTAGAGGTGCAAAGGTATAGTGGGTTGTAGTTGCTTCCAAAATTAGAATAGCGCTTTCGGTTTTCAATTGGGAAGGGCGAGTCTATCGAGGGTTGCCTGGTGAAACCCGATAAGTCGAGATAACTATTCATTGAAGTGTCATATAGTTCATTTTCAAAAACCCGTTTGCTCTACTTTTTTATTGTAGAATGTGGCTTTTAGGTATAGGAACAGTAATATCCAGGCAAATTCCAACAAGAATTTACTTTTTTACATTCACTATTTCAAAAGATAATTCCTAAGATAGGTTATTACCCGTATTTCATTTTTGAACAAGCATCGAAACTTGTTTGAGAAAGCATATGTCGTGCGACAGGTCAGGGTTGGAGTCGCAACTCCGCATGACGACGTGGGACGGCAAGGAGAGCGCCGACAGCGAGCTGGAGCGAGAGTTGCATGCGTTGCAGCGCGAGCGCAACGAACTCAAGGCTAAGGCAAGTGAACTCGACCAGCGGGCGCTCCCACTTGTACCACCAGGTCGGGGCAGTCACAGCCGGCGGGACGACGTGGGACGGCAAGGAGAGCGCCGCAGCGCGAGCGCAACGAACTCAAGGCTAAGGCAAGTGAACTCGACCAGCGGGCGCTCCCACTTGTACCACCAGGTCGGGGCAGTCACAGCCGGCGGGACGACGTGGGACGGCAAGGAGAGCGCCGCAGCGCGAGCGCAACGAACTCAAGGCTAAGGCAAGTGAACTCGACCGGCGGGCGCTCCCACTTGTACCACCAGGTCCGGGCAGTCACAGCCGGCGGGACGACGTGGGACGGCAAGGAGAGCGCCGCAGCGCGAGCGCAACGAACTCAAGGCTAAGGCAAGTGTACTCGACCAGCGGGCGCTCCCACTTGTACCACCAGGTCGGGGCAGTCACAGCCGGCGGGACGACGTGGGACGGCAAGGAGAGCGCCGCAGCGCGAGCGCAACGAACTCAAGGCTAAGGCAAGTGAACTCGACCAGCGGGCGCTCCCACTTGTACCACCAGGTCGGGGCAGTCACAGCCGGCGGGACGACGTGGGACGGCAAGGAGAGCGCCGACAGCGAGCTGGAGCGAGAGCTGCACGCGCTGCAGCGCGAGCGCAACGAACTCAAGGCTAAGGCAAGTGAACTCGACCAGCGGGCGCTCGCACTTGTACCACCAGGTCGGGGCAGTCACAGCCGGCGGGACGACGTGGGACGGCAAGGAGAGCGCCGACAGCGAGCTGGAGCGAGAGCTGCACGCGCTGCAGCGCGAGCGCAACGAACTCAAGGCTAAGGCAAGTGAACTCGACCAGCGGGCGCTCGCACTTGTACCACCAGGTCACCAGTCACAGCCGGCGGGACGACGTGGGACGGCAAGGAGAGCGCCGACAGCGAACTAGAGCGAGAGCTGCACGCGCTGCAGCGCGAGCGCAACGAACTCAAGGCTAAGGCAAGTGAACTCGACCAGCGGGCGCTCCCACTTGTACCACCAGGTCGGGGCAGTCACAGCCGGCGGGACGACGTGGGACGGCAAGGAGAGCGCCGACAGCGAGCTGGAGCGAGAGCTGCACGCGCTGCAGCGCAAGCGCAACGAACTCAAGGCTAAGGCAAGTGAACTCGACTAGCGGGCGCTTCCACTTGTACCACCAGGTCGGGGCAGTCACAGCCGGCGGGACGACGTGGGACGGCAAGGAGAGCGCCGACAGCGAGCTGGAGCGAGAGCTGCACGCGCTGCAGCGCGAGCGCAACTAACTCAAGGCTATGGCAAGTGTACTCGACCAGCGGGCGCTCCCACTTGTACCACCAGGTCACCAGTCACAGCCGGCGGGACGACGTGGGACGGCAAGGAGAGCGCCGACAGCGAGCTGGAGCGAGAGATGCACGCGCCGCAGCGCGAGCGCAACGAACTCAAGGCTAAGGCAAGTGTACTCGACCAGCGGGCGCTCCCACTTGTACCACCAGGTCACCAGTCACAGCCGGCGGGACGACGTGGGACGGCAAGGAGAGCGCCGACAGCGAGCTGGAGCGAGAGCTGCACGCGCTGCAGCGCGAGCGCAACGAACTCAAGGCTAAGGCAAGTGAACTCGACCAGCGGGCGCTCCCACTTGTACCACCAGGTCGGGGCAGTCACAGGACGTGGGACGGCAAGGAGAGCGCCGAAGCGAACTAGAGCGAGAGCTGCACGCGCTGCAGCGCGAGCGCAACGAACTCAAGGCTAAGGCAAGTGTACTCGACCAGCGGGCGCTCCCACTTGTACCACCAGGTCGGGGCAGTCACAGCCGGCGGGACGACGTGGGACGGCAAGGAGAGCGCCGACAGCGAGCTGGAGCGAGAGCAACGAACTCAAGGCTAAGGCAAGTGTACTCGACCAGCGGGCGCTCCCACTTGTACCACCAGGTCACCAGTCACAGCCGGCGGGACGACGTGGGACGGCAAGGAGAGCGCCGCAGCGCGAGCGCAACGAACTCAAGGCTAAGGCAAGTGAACTCGACCAGCGGGCGCTCCCACTTGTACCACCAGGTCGGGGCAGTCACAGCCGGCGGGACGACGTGGGACGGCAAGGAGAGCGCCGACAGCGAGCTGGAGCGAGAGTTGCACGCGCTGCAGCGCGAGCGCAACGAACTCAAGGCTAAGGCAAGTGAACTCGACCAGCGGGCGCTCCCACTTGTACCACCAGGTCGGGGCAGTCACAGCCGGCGGGACGACGTGGGACGGCAAGGAGAGCGCCGACAGCGAGCTGCAGCGAGAGCTGCACGCGCTGCAGCGCGAGCGCAACGAACTCAAGGCTAAGGCAAGTGAACTCGACCAGCGGGCGCTCCCACTTGTACCACCAGGTCAGGGCTGCAGTCGCGAGTTTCATGGTATAGTTCAGTATTAGCCGGCGTCTTTCCACTTCAACATAAACAATCACATCACTCATCACATCATCAGCCTATCTCGGTCCACTGCTGGACGTAGGCCTCTCCTAACAACTATGCGTATAGACGCATTAGGAGGTAAATGCCCATAATCACCACGCTGGGCAAGCGGATCGGCGATCGCAGTAATGTGTCCACTATGATGACGCTGCTGCCCATCATCAATCAAATCAAAGAATGGTCAGTGACACTTCAATCCCTTAGTCGACTCTTACGACTCCCGCGGGAAGAGTTGGGGTGGTGACAAATGTATTCTTACTGCCGTCACCACACGGCAAACATTACATAAATAATAGAGGTAACATAAACATAACCAATACATAAACAATAGAGGTAATAAACTAACAAATTCACCCGCCTCGATAACTACCCACCCGTTCGATTGTTATTGTTGGTTTCAAGTGGAAGACCATAGTTTTGGCTGGCAGTAAACGTGGCAATGAGATGAGACTATATTTTATTCAGTAACGGGCGACAACAGATATGACATGACGGTCATTGTGATTGCCCCGCATCACAGGACGGAGATGAACACGAGTAAGATAAACTCGTTATGGTGAAGTTCTTTAGCTTCATGTGCTTTTATAATGAATAAATCTCAAACTGTCCATTAATTTAAATCGAACATTTATTTTAGTGACTGCATTGAAAAGGAGAGTTCAATAGTATCAGGGCCACAACGGAATGAGGTTATCTTCAAAACTAGGGAATTGTTTTTCGGCTTTAAGTTTCCATTGTATTCCTTCTAAAAATACTTGCATTTATTTCAGAACGATGCTCTCCAAGAGACTGTCCGAAAGGTGGAGGCCGACCGTCGCCTGAACAGGACCTCGGCCCTTCGCAGCAAGAGCCACGATAGAACCGAGAAGACTGTTTACTATTCAGATCTAGATTCGGGTAAATAATATCCAATGCGAATTTTCTTTCATCAAAATAGTATAGCTTGGTCACTAATACCTAATTCTCTGGTTTAGAGGCAGAACCAACTATTTCGGTAAAACATCTTGTAGCAAATAGTTTTCTATGCCATTGACATAAAAGACGATTAGTCAAAACCAACTTCAAGGAAATAGTTGGTGCTGCCCCCAACCTGACGCTATATTTTACGCCATAATTAGGTTCCGAATAAATAACCTCACTTTCTTACTTTTTGCTTATATTTCTCTGAATATAGGCCAATTAAATGCGTTTTCTTCTACCTCTTTTTGCTATTTGTTTTTGAGTTCCGTTTGAGGACTTTTCAAAATCATACAGAAAAGCTACAGGGATCCCAAAAACTTGCTTTTAAAATCACTAAAAGAAATGTTTTAAAAAATAAATAAATAAATAAATAAAAATCTCGTCAGGATAAGATAAATAAAGTTTTAATTCCTAAACTGTGTTATGAGACTGGCATTGATATAAGGGCATTCTCACTTCCAGGGACATCCAATTTGCTTAGCTCTCACAAAAAAGTTAACTTCGATGTCAGCTTTGTAACTACAATTAAGCATTAAATATTAACAAAAATATTTTTTTATCATTTAATCCAGAAAGAATACGCCTAAATGCAATATAAAAACACGAATAAAGTGGATTTACGTAAATATTTCATGCTTAATTGTCGTTACAAAGCTGATATCGAAGTAAATTTTTGTGTGCGAGTTAAGCTAATTGGGTGTCCCAGTGTCCCTAGAAGTGAAAATGACCTTAAAACGCATGAAACATTCAGGTCCCGATTCAACAAAAGACTCGATGCGCTACAAGGACTCCAATCTTAGCACGGGCTGCAACGACAAGAGCATCCGCGCTGACTTAACCTTGTTGGAGCTGGAGAATCGGGAGCTGAAGATGAAGATTCGTCGCATGGAGAAAGAGCTGGCTGATAAGGTGACCTTTGTAGGAACAAGCTTTTTACAGAGGGATTCGTAACCTTTTTATAGATAGACGCGCTCCACCTTCGATCACCTTATCTCCAAATGGTGCATTCCTAAGTATTTTATTAAGAAAACCAAAAGCCAAAATTACTAAGACTAGGTTTTACAAATTAGTTGCCAAACAAGCCAATTAAAGGTTTCCACAGATATGGTACATAGATAAACACAGCAGATAAAGCAAATAACCACACAAACTTAACATGCAGCGGCAAGACATTACAGTGAGAAGATAAAATATCCATAATATCTATAAGTACGTATTTGAGAATATAATTGTATACTAGTTGCACATACGGTCACCTGCAGCAGGCGGGGGAGCAAAGAAACTCGATGACATAAGGTTTTTGACTATCGCGGGTTTTAATAAATGTAGATCCAGATTGTAATTTTGGCACAGTTCATTCATTAGACCTCGCAGCTCCCTGATCTATCTAATATTATCCCATTCAGGGCCAAGGACTCAGCGTATGGGTCATGACTCAACGCTTCCGCATGGCCCGTGACTCGCATGCGAGTCATCAGTACATTCTAAATAAAATAAAAACTAAACTTATATTGACACAATTATGTTTGTGTGATTGAATCTAACAACCACTTTCACAAATTACGTTTAGTCATAAATTGATGAGTACGATTTTTTAAATGAAAATGGGGTCTTGAATATTCAAGTTTGATTTACTGTAAGTATAATATAGTAAAAATAACAAAATTGTAGATACATACGTTTTGTAAGCACACAGACATATTCACATTTCAAAAATATGAAAAATATATTTTTATAGAAAGTTATGAGTATGACTCAGGGTATGGGTCACCGTGGCCCGGCGCTGTCTGTAAAAACTACGAGTGTTTACGTGACAGACTCAAATAAGCTTTATTGGCCGGTCTTAAAGCTTGTTTCACGTTGAAGTCGTTTGGTATTGTAACATTTTTCAACCGATGACCTTATGGATGGTGGCAAGCAACATTTGTATTGGCCAAACTTTGTACGATTATATCTCATTTTCTTTTAAGGGTAAGGCAACCAGGTTTCTCCGCTGTACTTTTATATACTTACGTAACATCAAATGTTGTGGTCATTGTAGTGTATAGGTACATAATTAGGTAACTACTAACAGTGATGTTAAGATTAATTCATAGTAATAAAACTATGTTTCAATTATATGAAGTAAAGCAGTTGTTTAATCATACTAATATAACTGTATTTACATAAAATTTGTTTATCTTGGCGGTTTTTAGAAAAGATTACAATATGTATGTTATACATATGTAGTGCAAAATCCTTTCCCATCGTATTTTCACGGAAACGTCCAAACGTGTCATGCTTTTTGTCGAGGTTGTATATCAACTTTGACATCTACTATCTGAACGATAATTATATTATATATTAGTGTGACAAAAACATGTTGTTTGCTAAACAAAAGACTTCAAAGGTAATGGCCGTCCGAGCGCCCTCCCAGGTAATAAACAATAAATGCAACCGAGCAGCGGTGTTATCTTCCATATGCACGTTGCAGTAGTTTTCCCAGAAGTCAATGGCGTGACGTAGTTCAACCCATCCCTCCTATTAAATAATTTTGAAGTAATATGGGAAATATAATTTAGTCTCGATTTATTCGTTGGCGACTTTACCCCTCCTCCTGTGCTGTGTTTAGTGATTGCAATTTTTAAGACGTTGGCTTTTTATTACCGGAATTTGAAATCGATTTTTGAAAGTGATAAACGAATAGGACGCCGTCTACAAAGTCGCCTCCATTCATTGTTTTTGACTGCGTAAACAAATTTAGTGATTTTATAAAACAGGTGACATGGCATGTTTTTGACACACAATGACATTTTTTCTTATCTCTGCTACTTGCACGGCCTCTATAATAATTGTTTCTAAGAATTTAAACAAAGGTCGCCGCAATCCTTTATATCTTTGCACATGCAGTGCTTATCGTCATCAGGTCATAAGTACATACATATACATAATATTTTCTTCGGTTACCGCGAGGATTACACATGAAATAAAACTATGAAAACGGATAAACTCGCGTATATTAACTAATTTTGACTTCATTCCGACGTTTCGAACACTTTACAGGGTTCGTGGTCTGCGGATGATAGTGGTGTTCGAAACGTCGGAATGAAGTTAATATTAGTTAATATACGCGAGTTTATCCGTTTTCATAGTTTTATTTTACATATACATACTTCAATAAATATGTGATTTATACTTCTGATAAGAGGAATAAAACTTTTACAGTGTAAACTTTTAAGACAAAGTAATAGTGAAGCAAGTACCTTCTACTTAGTCGTTAAAATAAAAAGTTTGCCGATAAGCACTGCACGTGCAAAGATATAAAGGATTGCCGCGACCTTTGTTTAAATTCTTAGAAACAATTATTATAGAGGCCGTGCAAGTAGCAGAGATAAGCAAAAAATGTCATTGTGTATCAAAAACATGCCATCTCAACTGTTTTATAAACATATATCGTTATCGCGGGAGCAAATATGATTTGACAGTTCTGAAAGATTATGAAAAACAGTCAAAACAGAAATGACACTCGTATAGTAAACGTTTATACCTACGACTTTAAAATGAATAATTATTTGTTGAATATAAATGGACTTGATTAGTACTTACTTAAAAAGATTGGCACCTAGGTGGGCTATTTTATTGAAAGTTCTCCCGAAAGATTTCTATAAATATATTTTTTGTAAGATTTCCACTCTTAACCTCGGTCTCTTTTGGTCATAGTAGAAGAAAAAAGTGTCGAGATATTTTTATACATTTTGTATGTCGGTATAGGAACGAAAGGATCGAAAAATGTATGGAAAATTTCAAAATCGGTTCACGATTCTCGGAGATATCGATGAACATACATACACAAAAAACGTTTGAATTGGGAATGTCCTCCTTTTTTGAAATCGTTTAAAAATTGCCCAGGCACCCAGTCAGTCACTTTAGAAATTTGTCCATGATTTTTTTTTGTAACCACAACTAAATAGAAATAGTGATTTTTAAAATATCTCGAAGGAAAATAGCAAAATAGTTACTCGCGGATCAGAACTATTTTGCAAGAAGTGAAATGTTAGTTTTCATAAGCCCTTATGTGAAACTGAAAGATTATTTTGCCAGTTTATAATGACGATTAAGTGCACGACGCCGTAGATACACAGTAGAAAACTTTTTGTCGTATATTACGAAAATCACTTAAGATCAGCAAATTTTAATAGTCAATAGAGTCTAAATTAAAACATGGATATTTGTTTGAGGTGATTATGTCGATTTCAGGATTTTATTTACTAACAGTGTAAAGGAAGATTAATTATCGTTATGCAGAATAAACTTCGTGCTAGCTATGATGAACTTCTTAGAGGCTTATAATGTGTAGGCAGAAAACTCCGTTTTTTACTAAATGGACATTCTGTTTACTACTTCTTTGACAAATTTATATTTGCTCCCGCGATAACGATGTATGTTTATAAAATCACTAAATTTGTTTACGCAGTCAAAAACAATGAATGGCGGCGACTTTGTAGACGGCGTTTATTCATTTATTACTTTCAAAAATCGGAAGATCTACAAAGGTGAACACTGATAACGAGGCGATAGTAATACAAGTTGTCGTTTAAAAAAATGGTTACTTAAAATGTTGCATAGCATTGTCCCGCTGGCCGGTTTCAAAGCGGCAGTTTATTAAGCGTACGCGCCAGGCCCGTGACCCATACGCTGAGTCGTGTGTTTTAGCAAAAATCGCGTTGTATGGTGGCCCGGCGGGATGTGTTCGTGCGTTGGAGCGTGGCCATGAATGGGTTATTACATGCCCTTTAACCTTTTAGACGCCAACGACTGGTGTATTGGCTCGGCAGGTTCAACGGCAAAGATCAATATACAAGTCCTGGTCCACAGAGCAATATAGACCTACACAGCCCCTCGACACTTCATACTATGGTAAATTATGAAAGCATTTGGTACCAACATTGAGATATAAAAATAATCTTATAGAATTAAAATGCCTACTGTTCTGGGGGCATGGCAGTGCCCCCGCCAAGTCGAGCAAAAAAAAAGGCACGGCGGTACCATCCTTTTCTCGAAGCCGTTCAGGCCATTTTCAACCGTCTGTAATTTCGCGCTGGTTACAGCTAGAAGTCTGAATTTTCTGCGACGTGTAGCCCATGAGTTACATAATAATCTTGTTTGATTTCAATTATAACTTGTAGTTTAAAAATTACCGCACGTCAAAGTTCCTTAGTTTTGTCACTCACTGACTCACCGATCATCAATAATCTAAGGTATTTCTAGATGGCCTAGGAGCTCAAAATTTGAAACATAAGTAGTTTATAGCCTACCTATTACACAAAAAATCTGAAAATTGGAAATTTCTGCCAGATTTTCAAGTTATGCAAACTACTCAAATAAGTTTGTAATCCCATACAAATACATGCTTATATACAAAATTTATCTATCTTCATCATGTCGACGAAGAGACATATATTCAACGATGTTTCTGTGATCAGTACGGTTAAAACCGGAAGCGATCACCGCCAGGTAAGAGGCACGTTGAATATATGTCCTAAGCTAGAACGCTCGCGACTGATGAAGTCTACGCTCCGTCCTGCACTCCATCTCCAAAACCCCGAGAGCTTTCAGCTGGAACTCCAAAACCGTTTCGATTGCCTAGGCGATGATGTGGATTCAACGACGGGTTTGTGGAAGCTGTCCATAGCGCTGGGTCTAAGTTTTTTAAGGCCCAGCGGACAAATAAGACCAGAAAGCTTTCAGACTCCACTCAGAAACTAATGGAAAGAAGGAGTGAACTGGTTCTACAATCCTCAGTTGATGCGACTTTATACCGGCAGCTCAACAGACAGATCTCTAAGTCCCTCAAACGCGATATGCGCCAATCCCGTACCAAGTGTATCGAAGAAGCCTTCGAGCGGAACAAGGGGTCTAAAGTTTTTGCAAGGGATCTGTCTGTTGGGCAAAGCCAGCTCGCCAAATTAAAGACTGAGGATGGTAGAATCGTCACATCTAGATCTAAGCTGCTGAGTGAGATAGAGAGTTTTTATGGACAGCTGTACACGTCAACTAGCAGACCCGAAGTTGATCTAGCGGAAGACCTCAGAGCTAGACTGACCCGACACTATACAGAAGACGTCCCGGACATCAGCCTGCGCGAGATTAGAATGGCTCTTGAACAGCTCAAAAATAACAAGGCGCCTGGGGAGGACGGAATTACAGCTGAGCTTCTGAAGGCGGGTGGTAAACCGATCCTTACGGCCCTTCAGAAGTTGTTCAATTCCATCTTACTGGAAGGGAGAACGCCAAAGGCAAGGAACAGAGGTGTGGTGGTACTGTTCTTCAAAAAAGGTGACAACGCTTTATTGAAGAACTACCGACCCATCTCACTTCTGAGTCATGTCTATAAGCTGTTTTCAAGAGTCATTACGAATAGTCTTGCACGCAGGCTTGATGACTTCCAGCCTCCCGAACAAGCCGGTTTCCGAAGAGGCTTTAGTACCGTAGACCACATCCATACGCTTCGCCAGGTTATACAGAAGACCGAAGAATATAACCTGCCCCTCTGTTTAGCGTTTCTGGACTACGAGAAAGCCTTCGATTCGATCGAAATCTGGGCAGTACTACAGTCTCTCCAACGGTGCCAAGTCGACTACCGCTATATCGAGGTGTTGAAGTGTTTATACGAGAACGCTTCAATGTCAGTCCGACTCCAAGACCAGAGCTCGAAGCCTATTCTGCTGCAGCGAGAAGTTAGGCAAGGAGATGTCATCTCCCCTAAGCTGCTTACCTCTGCACTGGAGGATGTCTTTAAGACTCTGGACTGGAGAAGGCTGGGTATCAACATAAACGGCGAGTACCTCACTCACCTTCGATTCGCTGACGATATAGTAGTCTTGGCTGAGACCTTGGAGGACTTAAATACTATGCTCGTTGACCTGAGTAAAGCCTCCGAGCGAGTTGGTCTTAGGATGAACATGGATAAGACGAAAATCATGTCGAATTCCCATGTAGCACCAACTCCCGTAATAATCGGAGAATTTACACTCGAAGTTGTAGACGAATATATATACCTAGGGCAAACTATTCAGTTAGGTAGGTCCAACTTCGAGAAAGACAATCGTCAAATCCGACTCGGTTCGGCAGCGTTCGGGAAGCTACGACACATATTTTCGTCCAATATTCCATAGTGTTTGAAGACGAAAGTCTTTAATCAGTGTGTGTTGCCAGTGATGACATACGGTACTGAAACGTGGCCGCTTACAATGGGCCTCATAAGAAGGCTCAAAGTCACACAGAGGGCTATGGAGAGGGCTATGCTAGGAGTCTCTCTGCGTGATCGGATTAAACATGAGACCATCCGCAGCAGAACTAAAGTAGCCGAAATAGCTCTCCGAATCGCTAAACTGAAGTGGCAGTGGGCGGGGCACATTGCGCGTAGAACCGATGGCCGTCGGGGCGGGAAGGTTCTTGAGTGGCGGCCACGTACCGGAAGGCGTAGCGTGGGTAGGCACAAGGTGGACCGATGACCTGGTGAAGGTCGCAGGAGTCCGCTGGATGCGGGTGGCGCAGGACCGGTCATTGTGGCAATCTTTGGGGGAGGCCTATGTTCAGCAGTGAACGTCTTTCGGCTGTTATGATGATGATGATGACCGTAAAATTGTTTATTATAATAAGCTGTATTTTAAAATAACATTTTATTCGGATTTCCACTGTTCAATTTACATTAACGCTTTTATGCGGAAGTCAACAATTAATAATTAAGTACCTACCTAATAAATTAACATCACAAAATTCACTTATGTATTATCATTATCAAATATGACTACGGACAACCTAGCCAAACGAATTGGAAATGTATTTGTAGTACAACAAAGTTCAAATTACTTCAAATCAAACGCGGGGTCGGGAGTACGCAGTGCTTGTTAAACAAAAAGTAACTTTTAAATGATGCCAGTACAAAATAAATCAGATACCTATATAAACAAGAATATCAAAAACTAAAAAAAATTAATAATTGTGGTTTGTAATAAATGTAGGTATGTAATACTGGGCGTTTTAATAATACAGTCGTATTTTAAAATGGCGCGGGTGAGACGCGGGTAGTGCCGCGCAGACGCGCACCGTCAACGCCACCGTATGACAGTCACAGTCAGTTGCCCGTGCGCCGTAGGTAATGGATGGCTATTTGGGTGTTTCAGAATTAATTGGCGATTCTCGTATGCGTACTGAAACGATTATTTGTCTTTTTCAACGTCTATAAGGATTACGAATTTGTTTAGGGATTTGATTTGCTAGAGATTTGGATATTGTTGTGTAGGTAATTTCAACGTAGGTGTTTCGTATCAACGAAATAATACTTTGGGGTTAAAATAATAAAAAAATCTTTACTTCTTTGTCGTGTTAGCGACTGTTATTGTGTCTAGTAAATATCGATTTCGGTAGCATTAAAGCGCAGGAATCTGCAATATTAGAATATAATAGACTAAGACGCAAACACCGTCCAGAATTGTCAGAAATTGTTCCATAAAAGCCCCGGAAAAATGCCCATAAAGACAGGGAGTGAGCTATGAGAAAAATGGTAGCTGACGTACAAGAAGTAGTACCCGAAAAGAAAAAAAAGAAGAATACCTACAAAAAGAGATGAGATCCCATCAAAAACATTACATGTAAAAAGGTGCAAGTCTCGCAGCATAGCAGTTGTTACACCACAAAAAAGTTATGAGTTCAATTGTTTAACTAAGTCAATAATTCTGTAGTTACTACAAGGGGGTATCCATAAAACTCGATTTCTGCTTACTTGCCTAACTTGAAACTGCATGTAGAAATACTCATTTTATTATAGGTATCAATAAAGAGTAAGCCAAATTAGCTTGAGATTACCAAGCGAATTAAGTTTGATGATCCACCACTACCTATCCATGGGAACATTTGTCTAGCAGCTTTGTCATAAATTGTTACCTTATAACAATTACTTAATTAGCAACATCTTATAGTAACTGTATTAATATAAGATATCTGTATTTTTTTAATATAAAGAATGACTTGGCCATCGCACAGGGATGATTTGGGTTGGGTCGTGATCAAAAACTACTTTTCGTGACTCTGAAGCCTATCAACATTATGTAGGGTAGACTCTGATCAATATATTATCTTAAAACTACTTAAATCATTTATGTATATACTTACTCAAACCAAACGGTGTCAATAGGAAACCGCGTGAAATAAAAAAATCTACTGGCCTGTCCGCCCTTCCTACTATTCTTCATACTAATTTTGAATTTCGCACGCTTTTCTACTGACATAATTTGGTTGTCAGAGTATATATAGTCATCCTATTATGCCTTTGTCAAACGGTGTATAGGATATCTGGTGACCATGTTATAACAAACGAAATTTTCTATTTCTTGAAAAACACTCTTTCTCTCGCTCTCAGATTTAATTCCGTATTAACTCCATTATTTTGCTCCACGACCTCAAAACACTCGGTACATAGGTAAGTAATAAAATCAACTGCTTAAAACAACCCTAATTTAGCAATGCCCTATAGACATTCAGTAAGATGTGGTCGATGGCCAAGTCATTCTTTATATTAAAAAAATACAGATATCTTATATTAATACAGTTACTATAAGATGTTGTTAATTAAGTAATTGTTATAAGGTAACAATTTATGACAAAGCTGCTAGACAAATGTTCCCATAGATAGGTAGTGGTGTATCATCAAACTTAATTCGCTTGGTAATCTCAAGCTAATTTCAAGGGTCTCAGGTCTAAGGTTTACTCTTTATTGATACCTATAATAAAATGAGTATTTCTACATGCAGTTTCAAGTTAGGCAAGTAAGCAGAAATCGAGTTTTATGGATACCCCCTTGTAGTAACTACAGAATTATTGACTTAGTTAAACAATTGATCTCATAACTTTTTTGTGGTGTAACAACTGCTATGCTGCGAGACTTGCACCTTTTTACATGTAATGTTTTTGATGGGATGCATTTTATTAGCACATAATCATACTGGCCTTCAAACTTAGACGTATTATACTTTTATTTACCACCTAAATAGGTAAAACGTCAGTGTCAGAAACGTACCGTCATAATTGTTTATTGTGAAAGCGGACCTCGGGTTCATGTTTTTATTGTGTTTTATACAAAATATTTAAATGTTTGGTCTAAATGGGGGGCAAATCAATATGGAAATGTAAAGTGTGTGGTGTTCGGCGTGGATTAAAACGAACTTCTGGCGTATTTTTGCCAACATTTCCTCTTGATCCAGGCAGGTCAGTATCAAATTATTTTATATTAGTAGCAAATTATTTTTTCATTTCATAATTGAATATATAATTTTTAACTGCAAACGATAACACTTACTAATGAAATAAGAAATAATTTAAATGGCAAACGTCTAAATAAGGCAAGCTAATGCACAAATAAAGTGCAACAAAATTTATCGATAATCGCTTTATTTCAGATGTATATTATCGAAGAAGAGGATCGGACGGATAACGAATACAGAAGAGAGACCTTTTAATTCATGAAAACGATTTTGAGAAGCAATTCGAAATAGATTTAACAGGAATTGAAAATCAACCCATTGTATATTTAAGTGGTTACATTGCTTATAGACTCCTGAAAAACAAAATCGCCACTCCATAGTATAATATTTACGATTGGGCCTGGGATAAAAATATTTTTGTGTTATATTAAATAAATAAATAATAATAAATATTGTGTTATAGCCTTATTTTATTTTACCCTTTCATTATTTTATGGTAATATAAATTCAGTATTACGGTAGGTGCAGCAAAATTATTGCACTTTTATCGATATCGATAAACAGCAAGTGTAGTGAGTGTCGAGCTCTAGTGTTGCTTTTTTAAGTTGGTAGTATTGACATTGTATTGTGTACGTTGGCACAAAATGCTTTCATAATTCGGTTTTAGGCTTGTTCGAGAGTGCCGTCTCTTAAAACGTAGTGATTTTATTCTCTTTGGACCTACACACATGTGCGTAATTTTTCTTGACATTTTGTCGAAAGGACTTCTGTGCTTGATCAATAAGGTTTTTTTTATGAAATACATTTAAGACTTATAATAAAAGGTGAAGCGACTAGAAAAGTTTATTTTAAATAATCACCAAATTAAAAATTTAAAAAACCGACTTCAACCGGTTTCTCCAAGATTCCCGATTTGTTTCCCTCATTGGTTTCCTCAAATCCTACTTTCTGAATGCAAATTCTTGTAAATGAACGAAAATTACCAAAAGCGCCATACATGTACCTATAACATTTGAAGAGATCCCTCGATTTCTCCAGGATCCCATCATCAGACCCCAACTTGGTGCCAATGGGACCATCTCCGGGTAATACACGTTCGATCACAAAAAGAAATTTTAGAATCGGTTCACTATTCTCGGAGATATCAGGTAACATACATACAACAACAAAAAAAAAAAAAAAAAAAAAATTCAGTCGAATTGAGAACCTCCTCCTTTTTTTGAAGTCGGTTAAAAACAAAGAACATTTGCAGTTAATTCAAATTTTTGATTGGAACATGCAATGTTTTAGGAGGCAGAACTGAAATTGGCACGGACTCGCTACCTCAGCGAACTGTCGACCTCATCGCCGAGTCGACGCGAAGACACCGAGCATTACCGGCAGGCCGCGTTGCAAGCAGAGCGTCTGCTTGAGGCTAGAGAGGCCAGCCACCGCCAGCAGATTATACGGCTTGAGAACCAGGTATAGCACTGATATACCCCACCTAATACATATTTTTATAGTGCGCTCTCGCTACCTCACCGAAATGTTCGCCTTTGCAAAGACACCGAGCATTACCGGCAGGCCGCGTTGCAAGCAGAGCGTCTGCTAGAGGCTAGAGAGGCCAGCCACCGCCAGCAGATTATACGGCTTGAGAACCAGGTATAGCACTGATATACCCCACCTAATACATATTTTTATAGTGCGCTCTCGCTACCTCACCGAAATGTTCGCCTTTGCAAAGACACCGAGCATTACCGGCAGGCCGCGTTGCAAGCAGAGCGCCTGCTAGAGGCTAGAGAGGCCAGCCACCGCCAGCAGATTATACGGCTTGAGAACCAGGTATAGCACTGATATACCCCACCTAATACATATTTTTATAGTGCGCTCTCGCTACCTCACCGAAATGTTCGCCTTTTCAAAGACATCGAATACTACCGGCAGGCCGCGTTGCAAGCAGAGCGCCTGCTAGAGGCTAGAGAGGCCAGCCACCGCCAGCAGATTATACGGCTTGAGAATCAGGTATAGCACTGATATATCCCACCTAATACATATTTTTTCATCACACCTGTTCGGTAAGTGCGCCAATACGCTGCGGTGATGCGCTGTGTAGGTGCGTCATTACGTCCTAGTAGGCCGTTAAGGATTTTCATACAACATTACGTCGCACTAGCGCAGTCCGGCGCACGCCGAGATTTCTTTTATGAAAATGATGAAATTAAGTCATCCCTGATTTAGACCATTTTAGAGTAGTTTTGTGAAAATATATTGTTTTATTTACTTTTTTGCATCACAGCTGTGATGAAAAACATTGTGTGTGCCACGGGCGGTACAAGAATTACGAACTCGTGTTAGAATTAAGCCCTCACCTTCGGCTCGGGCTTGAATTCACACTCGTTCGTGATTCCTTGTTTACCGCCCTAAGTACACAATGTACTATTATAGTGCGCTCTCGCTACCTCACCGAAATGTTCGCCTTTGCAAAGACATCGAACACTAACGCCAGGGCGCGTTGCTAGCAGAGAGACTACTGAAAGTTGAGTTGAGAACCAGGTACAGTATAAATCATTCATATACCAAAGTTAAATATTCTTTATTCAATTAGGCCCACCAACGAGTGCTTTTGAATCGTTACTCTAAATAGCGAATGAGAGAAAAAAAAAACGGCTACTTCCGGTTCTAACCCTACACCACTGTTCCTGAGAAGAATCCGGCAAGAAACTCAGCCTTACGTAACACATACATCATACAGGACACCAAACTTTCCACATATTATTTTACTGAGAATTATTATGTACTTGCAATGAATCTGTGCAAACAGTAGATTTTTGAATAGGCTCGTCATTCGGCTAGTTCTTGGATAAGGCGATAACGATAATAACTCATAGGGCAATATTTACGACTCCATACAATGTGCCACTAGTTAACTTAGTAAAACGTCATGGAAATATTAGCACAATTCTATTGTTTTAACAAAAGATAGGTAAATACTGACTGCTCAATGCAATCCTTAATAAAATTAGAATTCCCAATGTACCAGATGGATACGTTTGAAATATGACGTGTTTATAAAGGAATTCCCATTTTAAATTAGATATCTGTATGTTCTCAATATATCAAGGAAATAAACATAATTATGTACCTAGTGTTCGATGCGCAATTGTGTCGAGTATCTTTGAACTCGGATATATTCGGAAAGATTAAACCTTAAGCCTGAGTATTAGGACCTACATATAATTGCTTTTTCATAATTGGATTTATTCAAGTTTGAACTTTTTGGCAGTAAGAATTCATTTGCCACCATCCCAACTCATCCCATTAGGTGACGTAAGGGTCTACTAGGGGATTAAATGGCCAATGACAACTGACCATTTTTTATTGAAAATTGATGATGGGCAGCAGCGTCATCATATTGAATACACTACTGCAATCGCCAACCCGCTTGCCCAGCGTGGCGATTATGGCAAGCTCATAGCCGTGGATTGAAATAGGTTGATGTTGATTAATAAAAGAGGAACAGATAGTCTATCTCGCGGCGGTACACTGTCGTAGCAATGCCTGCTACTACTACATGCCGATTACATAGTATATATAGTTGCCGATTTGTAAGAATGAACTGCTGACGGTTTAAAATTCCGTTAAATTAAAGGGAAGCTTATTTAGGTCAAAAATAATCAATTTCTCTAAGAAACTAGTGTCTTAACTCTTACTGTTATTAAGTTATTAAAAAAATAAGTTTAATGACTGAACAAGTGTGTTGCAACCTTTATTACATCCTAATGTTACTTACATTGACATGTGCCGTCAGTCACCTGAGATCTTATTCTTAAAGTTCTCTCACACATGCCATTACAATTATTATGTATGAAAACCAGGTAGGCACTCGTAAACTATGCTCAGGCGTACCCGCTAGGCGGGCAAGAGCTATAAACCTACACGCTACGCCGGAGTGCTCGCCAGGTGTAAAGTTCTTAGAATTTGTGACCACTGACGTAGTGAGAACTTTGTTGTATAATTAATATGTTACCGTAACGTAATGGATAAACCGGAAGCCAATTGTAAATATATAATTTATTATATTATTTCTAGTACAATAAAATACGTATGTCAATATATTGTTTTTCATTTGACTTCAGAGTTTTTCTTTATAGCAGAATCTCTATGAGAATTATGTCCATAGAGGATTCAAATAAGTAGTATGTTATAATATGAGTATTATTGCTTCGCCCCAACAACTTAGTGGTGCCGATGCGTCGATCAGAAGGGCTCTCGCTTTTTCGATAAGGGTTCGGTTCTTCCTTTCTGCTAATCCGTTTTGATGGGGTGTGTGCGGAGTACTAAGTCTTCGCTGTATGCCACATTGTTTCAGATAAGCGTCGAAGTCCCTGTTGATATATTCGGTACCATTATCTGATTGTAAGACCTTGAGTTTGTTCCCTGTGTGCGTTTCTGCTAACTCTTTGAACTCTTTAAATTTTTGTAAGACTTCGCTCTTGCATTTCAGCAGGTACACTCGACTGTAGCGGGAATAATCATCCGTAAAAGTAACAAAGTACTTGCTTCCGCCAATTGTGGGCGTTCGAATAGGTCCACACACGTCAGAGTGAACTATTTGTAAGCTTTCAGTCGTTCGTTGAATTGTTTTCTCACGAGGAGCTGGTACTCGATGCATTTTTGCTTGAATACAGGTTTCGCATTCTGGCAGGGTTTCGGAAGGATCAAAGTTTAAGCCTACTATGTTTTGATTTTTCAGTGCTTGTTTTAAATCTTTGACATTCATGTGTCCCAGTTTTCTGTGCCAGGTGTAGATGTTTGGTAAGTTAATCTGTTCAGAAGTACCAGTTGGAGATTTTTCATCTTGGTTAGTGACTGTGTTATAGCACTCTTGCTTGCTTGGTTTGCAGGACATATAATAGAGACCGTCTTCTTCTTTGTAAGCGTTGAGAATAATTCCAGCTTTCTCGTTATTAACTGTAGCCTTGTTTTTAGTGAAGAGGACAGAACAGCCGGCATCTGTCATCTTGCTAACCGACAGCAGGTTGGTACAAAGGCTTGGTACGTACAGCGTGTTGTTTAAATGTGTGAGTGTGTTACCTTTCTTATTTTTCGTTGTAAAAGAAACTGTACCCTTTCCTTCAATCTCTGCTGTGCAATCTTCGGTCGCGAAGTTGAGTTTTCTGGATGTTTTCTCAATTTTATTAAACAGATCTCGTTGATAGGTCATGTGAGAAGTGCAGCCGCTATCCAGGACCCAAGAATTATCTTCAGGATTTTTGTTGCGTAATAGGAGACACTGGGTAGCATAGTTGTTACGATGAGATTTATAGTTTTGGTTGTTCTTAGGCTTCTCATTGTTTTTCTTATAACAACTTGTACATATTTTGTGATGATTGCGTTTGAAAATGTTGCCTTTTCGTTTGCAAATGCGACAGGACGCGTATAATGATTCTTCTTAATATGAGGTTTCAGGTTCGTCGGTATTGGTCATATTTTGGTTATGGTGTGCTTCAAACTCTTCGAGTATTTTAGTTTTAAGCTCTTCTGGCTTTGGAAGGGTGTCACGCGACTCAATAGCAACTCTAAAATTATCATATTCAGAGGAGAGGCTATACAACATCATAATTGTTAATAGATCCTCGTTAATACTGACGTCCATATCAGCCAGTTTATCGACTGTATCCATAAACTTGTTCAAGTGTCCGCGTACATCTTGATTATCTAGCTTCGTTAGGATCAGCTGTTTTAGAAGGGTCGCCTTGCGCGCAGGCCCCTTGCTGGCATAAGTGTTCTTTAGCTTGTCCCATACTTCTTTAGCAGTTCTGCAGTTTTTAATTTGCTTAAGTTCAGATGGAGCTATGATAAGGATGAGTTCCGATTTCGCCAACCGGTCTTTGTCTATATCATCGGCAGATGCATCAGGAGTCAAGGGAGTCTCTACGTATTTCCACAGTTTATGGCGTACTAAGACGGCTTCGGCTTGAATTACCCATGTATCGTAATTATCTTTGTTGAGCGGATCAATTTTTGTGCTCGACATTTTGTTTAGCAGTAAAATACTGGGGTACTTACGATTTCCATGTTCTAGTAACATATTTTTATATTTCTTCGTACTTATCTGTTTTCGCTCTGCTACCATGTAAAGTTCTTAGAATTTGTGACCACTGACGTAGTGAGAACTTTGTTGTATAATTAATATGTTACCGTAACGTAATGGATAAACCGGAAGCCAATTGTAAATATATAATTTATTATATTATTTCTAGTACAATAAAATACGTATGTCAATAAATTGTTTTTCATTTGACTTCAGAGTTTTTCTTTATAGCAGAATCTCTATGAGAATTATGTCCATAGAGGATTCAAATAAGTAGTATGTTATAATATGAGTATACCATACTTTACACCAGGCGGGTACGCATTGCATCTTCGCTACTAATAGAAAAGTTATTAAGTCTAATTACTTTGTTTTGGGCCATCGTAATTTATGTTCCACCACCACCATGCGGACGGACTTGCTCAAAAATTGTTTCGTACGTGTTTCATTGATCAGCTAATAGTAGCTCTATCACGTATACGAAATTCATTTGGCACAACCGTGAGCGTCAGCCGGTTGCTGCCTAGCGGGTTCGCAGCGTGCGGCTATGAATTTCACGTCCTTGCTCGCCTAGCAGCTACCGCTGGTCGGTTTCTGGGGTATTGCTCGAAATTTTGCCTGGTTCGCTTATCGTGGGACGAGTTCGATTTGTGTAAAATGTCCCAAGATTTAATTTTAATCTGGTCCAATTTGTTGTTGCAGGCGTCTCAGCTTCGCAGCCAGCTGTCGGCCGAGATCCGGCGCCGGCAGAGCTACGTGGCGCGCAGCGGGCGCGCCGCGCGCGACGTGCAGCGCCTGCGCTCCGCACTAGGGGACTCGCTGCGGACCGTGTCGCAGGTACTGTACTCTCAGCTTCGCAGCCAGCTGTCGGCCGAGATCCGGCGCCGGCAGAGCTACGTGGCGCGCAGCGGGCGCGCCGCGCGCGACGTGCAGCGCCTGCGCTCCGCACTAGGGGACTCGCTGCGGACCGTGTCGCAGGTACTGTACTCTCAGCTTCGCAGCCAGCTGTCGGCCGAGATCCGGCGCCGGCAGAGCTACGTGGCGCGCGACGTGCAGCGCCTGCGCTCCGCACTAGGGGACTCGCTGCGGACCGTGTCGCAGGTACTGTACTCTCAGCTTCGCAGCCAGCTGTCGGCCGAGATCCGGCGCCGGCAGAGCTACGTGGCGCGCGACGTGCAGCGCCTGCGCTCCGCACTAGGGGACTCGCTGCGGACCGTGTCGCAGGTACTGTACTCTCAGCTTCGCAGCCAGCTGTCGGCCGAGATCCGGCGCCGGCAGAGCTACGTGGCGCGCGACGTGCAGCGCCTGCGCTCCGCACTAGGGGACTCGCTGCGGACCGTGTCGCAGGTACTGTACTCTCAGCTTCGCAGCCAGCTGTCGGCCGAGATCCGGCGCCGGCAGAGCTACGTGGCGCGCGACGTGCAGCGCCTGCGCTCCGCACTAGGGGACTCGCTGCGGACCGTGTCGCAGGTACTGTACTCTCAGCTTCGCAGCCAGCTGTCGGCCGAGATCCGGCGCCGGCAGAGCTACGTGGCGCGCAGCGGGCGCGCCGCGCGCGACGTGCAGCGCCTGCGCTCCGCACTAGGGGACTCGCTGCGGACCGTGTCGCAGGTACTGTACTCTCAGCTTCGCAGCCAGCTGTCGGCCGAGATCCGGCGCCGGCAGAGCTACGTGGCGCGCAGCGGGCGCGCCGCGCGCGACGTGCAGCGCCTGCGCTCCGCACTAGGGGACTCGCTGCGGACCGTGTCGCAGGTACTGTACTCTCAGCTTCGCAGCCAGCTGTCGGCCGAGATCCGGCGCCGGCAGAGCTACGTGGCGCGCGACGTGCAGCGCCTGCGCTCCGCACTAGGGGACTCGCTGCGGACCGTGTCGCAGGTACTGTACTCTCAGCCTCGCAGCCAGCTGTCGGCCGAGATCCGGCGCCGGCAGAGCTACGTGGCGCGCGACGTGCAGCGCCTGCGCTCCGCACTAGGGGACTCGTTGCGGACCGTGTCGCAGGTACTGTACTCTCAGCCTCGCAGCCAGCTGTCGGCCGAGATCCGGCGCCGGCAGAGCTACGTGGCGCGCAGCGGGCGCGCCGCGCGCGACGTGCAGCGCCTGCGCTCCGCACTAGGGGACTCGCTGCGGACCGTGTCGCAGGTACTGTACTCTCAGCCTCGCAGCCAGCTGTCGGCCGAGATCCGGCGCCGGCAGAGCTACGTGGCGCGCGACGTGCAGCGCCTGCGCTCCGCACTAGGGGACTCGCTGCGGACCGTGTCGCAGGTACTTTACTCTCAGCTTCGCAGCCAGCTGTCGGCCGAGATCCGGCGCCGGCAGAGCTACGTGGCGCGCGACGTGCAGCGCCTGCGCTCCGCACTAGGGGACTCGCTGCGGACCGTGTCGCAGGTACTGTACTCTCAGCCTCGCAGCCAGCTGTCGGCCGAGATCCGGCGCCGGCAGAGCTACGTGGCGCGCGACGTGCAGCGCCTGCGCTCCGCACTAGGGGACTCGCTGCGGACCGTGTCGCAGGTACTGTACTCTCAGCTTCGCAGCCAGCTGTCGGCCGAGATCCGGCGCCGGCAGAGCTACGTGGCGCGCAGCGGGCGCGCCGCGCGCGACGTGCAGCGCCTGCGCTCCGCACTAGGGGACTCGCTGCGGACCGTGTCGCAGGTACTGTACTCTCAGCTTCGCAGCCAGCTGTCGGCCGAGATCCGGCGCCGGCAGAGCTACGTGGCGCGCGACGTGCAGCGCCTGCGCTCCGCACTAGGGGACTCGCTGCGGACCGTGTCGCAGGTACTGTACTCTCAGCTTCGCAGCCAGCTGTCGGCCGAGATCCGGCGCCGGCAGAGCTACGTGGCGCGCGACGTGCAGCGCCTGCGCTCCGCACTAGGGGACTCGCTGCGGACCGTGTCGCAGGTACTGTACTCTCAGCCTCGCAGCCAGCTGTCGGCCGAGATCCGGCGCCGGCAGAGCTACGTGGCGCGCGACGTGCAGCGCCTGCGCTCCGCACTAGGGGACTCGTTGCGGACCGTGTCGCAGGTACTGTACTCTCAGCCTCGCAGCCAGCTGTCGGCCGAGATCCGGCGCCGGCAGAGCTACGTGGCGCGCAGCGGGCGCGCCGCGCGCGACGTGCAGCGCCTGCGCTCCGCACTAGGGGACTCGCTGCGGACCGTGTCGCAGGTACTGTACTCTCAGCCTCGCAGCCAGCTGTCGGCCGAGATCCGGCGCCGGCAGAGCTACGTGGCGCGCGACGTGCAGCGCCTGCGCTCCGCACTAGGGGACTCGCTGCGGACCGTGTCGCAGGTACTTTACTCTCAGCTTCGCAGCCAGCTGTCGGCCGAGATCCGGCGCCGGCAGAGCTACGTGGCGCGCGACGTGCAGCGCCTGCGCTCCGCACTAGGGGACTCGCTGCGGACCGTGTCGCAGGTACTGTACTCTCAGCCTCGCAGCCAGCTGTCGGCCGAGATCCGGCGCCGGCAGAGCTACGTGGCGCGCGACGTGCAGCGCCTGCGCTCCGCACTAGGGGACTCGCTGCGGACCGTGTCGCAGGTACTGTACTCTCAGCTTCGCAGCCAGCTGTCGGCCGAGATCCGGCGCCGGCAGAGCTACGTGGCGCGCAGCGGGCGCGCCGCGCGCGACGTGCAGCGCCTGCGCTCCGCACTAGGGGACTCGCTGCGGACCGTGTCGCAGGTACTTTACTCTCAGCTTCGCAGCCAGCTGTCGGCCGAGATCCGGCGCCGGCAGAGCTACGTGGCGCGCGACGTGCAGCGCCTGCGCTCCGCACTAGGGGACTCGCTGCGGACCGTGTCGCAGGTACTGTACTCTCAGCCTCGCAGCCAGCTGTCGGCCGAGATCCGGCGCCGGCAGAGCTACGTGGCGCGCGACGTGCAGCGCCTGCGCTCCGCACTAGGGGACTCGCTGCGGACCGTGTCGCAGGTACTGTACTCTCAGCTTCGCAGCCAGCTGTCGGCTGAGATCCGGCGCCGGCACAGCTACGTGGCGCGCAGCTGGTTGGTCAGACTTTTAAATGCCGTGGCGGGAGTTCTTCATAAATTGCCGCGGCAGGAGGCCGTAGTTCCAAAATTTATTTTATCTACTCGCAACTTTTTTTAAACCTTTTAACCGCCGTGGATTTTTCATCAGGCATGTCCAGTCGCCACGAATACAAAATTATACCTCACTGATCAGAGATTACATTTGAAAAGGGCTAAATGTTTATGATATTGACTGTCTGACGGCGTTTAAAAGGTTAATAGTTTCGCGGGGCAATTTTGAAGGGTCTATATATATATGTAGTAGATTGTTTTGGAGCTTGAAATAATCATATATATTGGATTCACTGGTTTGACTACGTGTAATCGTAAACGCTAATCCGCTTGCTATATATGTAGTAGATTGTTTTGGAGCTTGAAATAATCATATATATTGGATTCACTGGTTTGACTACGTGTAATCGTAAACGCCAATCCGCTTGCCCAGCGTGGCGATTATGGGCATTTACCTCCTGATGCGGTCTATACGCATAGTTAATAGGAGAGGCCCACGTCCAGCAGTGGACTCTCATAGGCTGATGATGATGATGAATCGTAAACTTGTTACCGTCAAGTTTATTCCTCCAAAACCAAGTACCTACATTACCTACCTGTTCCATACCTAGCGGAACAATAAAATATATTGACCCTAAGCATAAATGCGATATAATGTTAATACCTACCTATCTATCAACCTGTATTTGTAGTATAATATAGCTAGTAAACCATTGACATTTCGAACTAGAAAATCAGTACCAAGGTTCAGCTTTATACAGACAGTCACTTGTTCCACAGGACCCGGCGTTGGATTCGTACACACTCGAGCACGAAGCGCGCAAGCTGGACAGCACGCTCGCGCACAGCCTGCCGCCGCTCAACGATAGCTACGACAGCTCCAAATAATACCTTCGCCATTCGTAGACACGCTCACAATCCGTTGACACGTTTAAAGCCAGTGACATAACGTCTGTGTTCAACAAAATCCGACTCCTATGCCAATGACACACATATGTGATCAAATTCATATATGCTTTAGAAATACGGCCCCCCACAAGGTGAACCGATGACCTGGTGAATGTCGCAGGAGTCCGCTGGATGCGGGTGGCGCAGGACCGGTCATTGTGGCAATCTTTGGGGGAGGCCTATGTTCAGCAGTGGACGTCTTACGGCTGATATGATGATGAGAAATACGAATTTTTTTGACACAGGTGTTGTGGCGACGGCACAGGAGTATAATGTTTTCGGTAACACATGCGTGTCATTGGCATAGGGGTTCTTTGATATAATTTCGATCGGCTTAGTATTAGCATTTTGTGAAACAGTACCGGGGGCGAACGTGTTAAAGGTCTCTGCTCTAGGGCCTATTCGCACTTGCCGTTGAAGGCGCAGACGTGATCGTCACGCGTTAACCTTTTGACATCCATTGACGGCACACTATAATGGAAACTTGTATCATGGGCGCCAGCGACGGATAGATATAGCCAAATTCGGTAATGTAGTATGACTTACGCGGTTTTACGTAATCTTCAACTTCGCTTGATTAGATGTGATTAGTAACGTGAGTGACATACTATAGGGTTTTTCTTCCAGTTTTGGCTTCCAAATGATTAAAAGTTGATCAGCTTCGACCCACGGTTAGCATTTTAATTGCAAGTGCGTTTGGAGCCCTAAGCTGGCCAGTACAACTGAATGACGTCAGAGTAGGTATTTGATTTACGAATCTTTCAAAATAATGTCGTTTAGTGACATAGTATCGACTATGCTGATTGCTGATACTGTTACGAAGAATTAACTTTTGTAGCAAATTATATAATAGTATTATGAAGCAATTTATCTAGTCAATATATTATTATAAAAGTGCACGTGCGTTAGTGCAAGTGCTCGATATCTATCGGGAAAAATATATATTATGCCAATCCCAATATTTTTTCCATAATCCTAATGTGTTAAAACTGGTCACATTAACTGTGCCTGACGGGAATAGAAATATTTTAATGATGCGGTCCTTACCATTTTTAGATCCATCCACGTAAGGTATGCTGGCGTTGACATCATTTAGCGAGTTACGTATTTCTTAAAATGATTTGCGTTATATTGCTACTGTCTGCTGAAGTACAAGTAACCACATTACATTTAATTACATCTGTCAACAACAAAGAGGAAATTTGTGTTCTTGAAATACAAACTGACAGACATTAAAACATTTGAATCTTAGGTACTTCTCTAATACTGAACCCAAATATAAATCTCCATTATAAGTATGTATGATTACATTAAAATCCGTCAGGTTCCGCATGGTCATTTTATATCACACTGAATCGGAGTGGTCAAATCAAAGTACCTTCGCCTGATAATATTTTCTAAGAAGTTACTCGAGCGTCGCTAGTAAATGACGTCGAAAAGCGCGATAAAATGTGTGATTCAATTCTTGACCAACTGATTCTGATGACTTGAACTCCTGACTCATCGAAGGTCACCCGGAAGTTGACGGAAGTCATTTTTTTATGACAAGTGACTCACCGTTTAATCTTGACAATTTAGTATTCATACATTTCTGAAATAGTTATGGTGACGATGTTACAACTTTACTCATTAAAGTGTTTATGAGTCGTCCAAACGATTAGCTGCTACGAAATGGGGAAGGAAAATACAAACTATGACGTAGGCATACCATACTGTACCATAACCTTCGCATAAATTAAGGGGCCTCATTTACCTAAACAACATTATAGTTTGAATATTCATAATTAGAAATCCACACTATTTCTAGTATTTTGATAATATTATTACTGTGAAATTATTTAAATAGTTATTAAAAAACTACCAATAATTCATAAAGCCACTGCAGTTCATTAATGAAACGCCTGTGTTATGCTATGTTTAGAATAGGTAAAGCCTATATTCTAAAAATGTATCTAAAATCCATTATAGTGTATGTATTTCATTTTATAAGTAATTAAATTGTTAATTTATGAATGCATGAAACGCGTTCCGTCCATATGTCGTAAGTACTTAGTAGTGATTGGGGTTCGGGCATAAATCTATGCACTTGTTGATTTGATAGTAATGTCTAGTCGTAACATCCGCCTAAACATACAAACGTCCTAGTTATATATTTAAATCCAAGTAATATAAGCAAATAAGATGCACCTAAAGTTATACACAATATGCTGCCCATATTGTATGAAGAACGTTGTCAAAGTGGTGCACAATATTCTACAATATATACGAATATCCATGAAATGTTTAAAATTTGTTCCTACTTTCAAATAACTTTGTTTTTGGAAATGGACCTTAAAGCAACAGGTGTTTACACGATTATTATTAAGACATTCCAGTAGAAATACGAGATTATATTTACATTCATTCCTATCACCACTGATGTTCATTTACCTGACCATCATTTGTTTACGCAAATTGTTATTAAACGAATAAACCAGAAACTTCCGTTGGTTGGAAAGTTGGATTGTTATATGTAATGTAAGCATAATTTGACAAAATCTCACCTATACTTATGTGATACAAATAATAATACTTGGGTATCCCTACTTGTTTATGTTAAAGCTAAGGAAATTGCTTGACATATTTTTGGAATTTATAAGCTTGGTAATACCTCATTAATTTGCGT